>JAQBSW010004544.1:0-68008 GCA_029291075.1 Eudiplozoon nipponicum
AATTTGGATGTAAGTGACTTTAATTGTTTCTGCCATGTCAAAATCTGCCCACCTTGTTTCTTACGCCAATTTGGTGCTGGATGAGAGAACAGAGCTCTATTGGGCAATCGGCATGAGGGCATACGCAAAACGTGACCGAGCCAACGAAGTTGATGGAGCCTTATTTGCTTTTCTAAAGACGTGCACTTATTGTCAGATCCAAAAATACGTCTACGGATGTCAACTTTAGTTATTCGTTGTTGGTAACCAACATGTGCTATACTTCTCAACCAACGATGATCGAATGCCTGTAAGCGTCTCAGATCATAAACTCTAAGAGGCCAAGTTTCACTAGCGTATAGTAAGCTTGCGCGTACAGATGCATTGTAAACACGACCTTTAAGGCAAAGTGAAATATTCGCGTTTCTCCATAAATGTCGAAGGTTCGAGAAAGCTACTCTAGCTTTCAAGATCCGTATTCTCACCTCGTCGGACATATTGCCTACGTTATTGATAGAGCTCCCAAGATATGTAAAACAGTCGACTATGTCAAGATCTTCATTCTGCAGTCGCAACGTTGGAGTGAGTGGTGGGTGATCCTGTAACAGTATCTTACATTTAGAGGGTGCGAATTTCATACCGAAAACGGAACAACGTTTGCTAATCTATTTAAGGTGGTCTGGGCAGCATGCTGATTGTCGAATAATAGTACGATATTGTCCGCATAGTCAAGATCGACTAGTTTATATACCGGGAGAACTTCAACTCCAGCGTCCTGAATGTGTGAGAGTGTTTTTCATAATAGCATCGATTAGAAAATTAAACAAAAATGGGGAAAGTGGACAACCTTGACGAACACCATTGCTGGTTGTAAAGTTATGCGTTAATTCGTTGTAAACCTTAACGCGACCAGAAGTATTTGCGTAGAGAGCTCGTATAATATTAACAAATTTAGTGGGCACACCGCTTTTCGACAAGATATGGAATAAGATAAGATGGTCTACTCATTCCAGTCAAGTGGTACGGTTTCCTCATTCCATATAGTATGAAAAAGTTTGGTCAACGCTCCTGAAATTATATCGCCACCATCCTTAAACAATCCCGGAAGCAGATCATCGGGGCCGGCGGCTTTGCGGCGCTTAAGAGATAGGATTGCATCGCGTACTTCTAACTCAGATGGTTCTTCGGGACTAACATTCCACACTGTTGATGCAGACATGCTTTCGGGAAGCGGAACTGACGCGGGTGGCCAAGAAAATTGATCTCTAAAGTGTTCAGCCCACCTGTCAAGACGACTTATTTTATCGGTTATTAATTCATTGTTACTATCATTTATAGTTTCGCTAACTTTTAACTTTCTCGGACCTGTTGCGCAGATAAGTTGGAACAAACAGCGACTATTACCTGACGCGAAAGCTACTTCCATTTCTTCAGCCCTTCTGCTCCAAAAGTTTTCGAGATCGCCTTTTAGACTGCGCTTAAGTTGGCGTCTTATATTGCGACAGGTATTATTATGAGTCGCGCAAGGTGGAATTTGGCGCCTTATTTCGAGTATCTCCATAGATTTTACAGAGAGCCAGTGATTATTTCTACGGGGGCCTGCAATGTCACATACAGTAGTACCTGCATTGTGCATAGTGGAACTTATCTTGGACCAAAGTATATTCGGATTTTCGCTATTCAGACCAGTTAGATTAGCCTTAAGAATATTTTTATAGTTTTGTCGGATGGACGGTTGTTCAAGTTTGCCTACATCAATTTGGGGTTTATTCTTAATTATTTTCCCGGAAAATTTTAGAGCAAATCTACAACGGATGGTTCGACTCGACATAAGTGTTCCAAAAAGAGCGACAATCCTGGATGCAACCACGCCATCTATAACTAATTGCTACATGATCTATTTGAGTCCACCGTTGTCCGGGTGCCGGAGGACGCCATGTAGCACAACGTTTAACACTACGTCTGAAATTTGTACTACTTAAATATAGTCTATGTTCAGCGCAGGTATCCAAAAGCCGTTCACCATTATCATTGCGAGTCGAGCTTAGAGTGTATCTTCCACCTAAATGAAATTCTGTGTTGCTTAAGCGACCAAGTTGAGCATTCATGTCACCCATAACCAGGACTATATCCGAACTTCGTGCTTTACTTAGTAAGGAGCTTAATTCGGAGTAAAAGCGTCCTTGCTTTCTTCTGTGCTGCAATCGGTAGGAGCATATGCAGATACAACGAAGAGGCAACGATGATAACGGTTTTTTGCTTTGATTTTAGTAGATGTATTTAAACGTGCCGCACACAATCGACTATTTAAAGGGATCCATTCAATTAAGCAAGCTTCAGCTCGCGCGCTAAGGGCAATACCAACGCCCCATTTACCGGCTTGAGAGGACTCTGTGGAACCAGATGTTCGAAGCCAATAACGCGTAGATAGGGATGATGCAACTAGTTCTGTAATACACATAGGATCTTGTATTCTGGTTTCAGATACGCAACATATGTTGATTTCTAATTTATCCAACGTACGAGCAAGAGATTCTTGCTGTCCAAGTTGTTTTAATTTTCGCACATTAAATGCGCCTACGTTAAAACCTAACTTAGGTTTAATGAATGATCGTCTACTAGAACCATTTTCGATATTTGGCTACCTAGTATTGGGCTCAGTGTTATGATCTAAACCAACCATATTTATAGTATCTAAAAGAGTGTTATTGTAAGATTGAGAAGAGGAAGAGGAAGGAAAGGACGCAGAATCATGGTATAAATTTGGAGTTACCAATTTCACTGGGATGAATGTACACGTGCATTAACGGTACTCCTCAATTCAAAACAAACGAGGAACGCACATACACACAGGCATGACAGACACGCTTATCTAGGTAGTTGTGTCAGTAATTGTCATTAAATCACTAATCTCATTGCGAGAAGAGTGTATATTACATGCAGACATATACACAAACCAGTTAACATACACTTTCTTAGCATTTTAAATAAACGTTATGTTTAAGATATCTAACAAAAAGTATAAATTAGGCAGTTTAAACTAATATTTCCACTTGACATACTGATTGTCAACTTAGTGAGTGATGTGCTTGGCATTGAAAAAGATTTCCGTACCCGGAAATCGAAATATATGCAGAAATCATCATGATGACAGTGGATTCAAATATTTCGGTACGCTATTGTATCATTATTCGATACTCGGGATTCTGCCAAAACCATATTCAATGGATTAGAAGTTATCTTTCTGTCCGCAGCTTTGAAATCCACACCCTCTGAATGTAAGATACATCTGTAGGATCACCAAACACTCACTGCATCGCTGCAGGTTCAGAGTCAAGTTCTGGATGTAGTTGTCAGATTTATGTATCATCGAATCTGTATCAATACGTCAGGCAATATGGGTGACAAGGTAAATATGAAAAAGCTAGAGTAGCTTTCTCCAGGCTTTGCCATTTAACGAGGAACGCAAGTATCTCATTCTGTCTTAAAATAGTGAGTAAAATACATTTGTACAATCTTTTTTGATATACGCAAGTAAAATTTGGCCTTTTAGAGTCGAAGATCTAGGATGCTTACCGGAATTTCATCACTGTTTAACAGTTAAATACTGTTTGTTGCGGAGATCTAATATATATGCAAGTATGTATTAGGTGTTGCGAACCTAGTAAAAAATTAGTTCATACTTTCCGTTCATGCTGCCTTTGGTTTATCCTTTTGGTCACAACTGAACTAATTTATTACTAGGTTCGCAACACCTAATACATACTTCCATCACCGTTTGAGAAACATAATCAGATAGTTTGCCAATAGCTAATAAGCACAACTCACATCCGTAGACGTATTTTGGGTCCGACTAAAATGTGCTCCTGGTTAGACAAGCCAATAAGGCTACAGCAATTGCGTTGGCTCGATCACATTTTATGTATGCCTTCAATTCAACTGCTTGTGGAGCACTATTCTCGCAGTCGGCGCCTGGTTGGCGGAATGACCAAAGTGAACAGATTTTGATATGGCAGAAACAGCTAAGATCAACCACATTTAAATTGCTTAATAAAGGATCCGTTTGTCTACCAGGATTGGGTTCACGTGAACATAAAAGTTTTTGGTTAGTAAGCTTGTGTGATATGACATTGAATCTGACAAAGTGGTGAGCTTTTCTTTTTTAGTTTGGTAAAATTAACTAAGAGTTTAGTCTTCTTTGTGAAGCGGTATATTGAAATTCACAAGGACGTTGTATTGCTGATTTTGCTTTGTCTTTGGTCTCGGTTTCTTCGTTCCAGTGCTTTAACTAGGTAAGTATGGAAACCTTAACTAGATCGTTCTCTTTATAAAGCGCTATATTTTAACTATTTTTTGTTTAAATTATTATTTGTATTATTATTGCTTTTATAAAATTTTGAGCCCCTGTTCGTGCGCCAGTTATTGGCAGTCTCTTGTTGCAGCCCACCAGATTCTTATTAAAACTCAGTAAACTTGACAACATGTTTTACGATAAATCATAAATTGAACGAAATTTTGATAACATAAAATAGAGAATGGTTCTGAAATAAAGTGAAGATTTCTGGAGTGTAAATATTGATTCACCTCAACTAATGAATAGTTCAGCTTAAGGTACTCCATTAAAGTTCAATCACACTGTCAAATTAGTTGCCGCTTAAAAAATTAAGAATTAAAACAATAAAAAATGACTGTTCTAGAAAATTGGCCTATGTTTAAAAACCTGAAAACAGTGTTCTTTATATACAGGAATGAAAATATCCCTAAATAAGATCGTGCTACATTTCTTTTATTTTACTCCTTGTGACATCAGATAATAGATGCTATTTTATTGCTGTCTATGATAATGATGGTGAGTAGTTGTCGCAATCGCAGTGAGCAGGATTCTTCCCCGGGGACATTTGTTTCGAATTACCGTGATTTATGTCGCGCATCACCTGCAATTTTGAGTTTTAATGCAGCGTAACTTTTGACGAGCCCGTCATTCACGTGGATCCTTTTTGATATCGCTTCCAGACTACAATTTTCACTAACCAAATATAAATTATGACTTCTGGAGACTTGATATTGAATTTACGCATAATGCAATAATTTAAATATATATTGTTAGTCAAAAGATAGCATTTGTTAGACCAGTGTCGTCCTTATGAGGTACCTATTCATAGTAACCATAATCGCGACTAGAAATCGAACCTGGGAAAATTTGGTCCGAAATCCTGTGATTTATCTACCTGACGGAAGCCAGACATCGTATGAAATTTTCAGTTGTATACAGGCGTATGTATTTTTGACGTTTCTTTTCAGAAAGATCCTCGTTAGTATCGTCTTCAAATTTATGATCCAACTGGCCATTATCTGTCTGTCATTATAGGATGTCATGCCATCTGGAGAAAAGATATTCAATTTAAGTATAATGACAGTATATTTTTTTATTTGTATTTTTGGTAAAAACAAAACTGCATGCAACAGAAAATTCAGTTCATCTACTAGATAGATTTCTTTATAATTGGGCACTTGTCCAAGTAGCCCAAATACAACGAATATTTGACCTTAGTATTATATATATATATATATATATATATATATATATATATATATAATTGGGATTTACGATTATATGTATATTATAAGTATATTAATGTACATAAAATAACAAAGCAATTCATCCATTAAACTGGTTTCGTCCTTTTTGGGAACTCCTAGTGTACTACCTAGAATTTACCTCTCGGGTAGATACGAACCTAGGCGCATTTCTTCGGAAAACTTATGCCTATCATTGCTTCACCCATTGTCGCATATTACTCATAATTTGAAGTTATATATAGCTTCTATTTTCCTGATTATCTTTTTCTTCCAGGCAACTTGTTTTAGATTTCTAACTCAACACCCTAATCACAATGGTATAAATTTACATACCATGCCATAGTGAATATATATATATATATATAAATCACTCCATATATCATTTCGTTGATTTCTGCATTAAATGTCTTTCATCAGATCTTGATGTTTGCCTAGTTGAATCCTAACTTTTCAACTATTAAAATATTGATTTATTCGTTATACGGTAGATTGTTTTATTAGCTTTTCAACTGCTCGAGTATAATGCGCTTATTTTCGAGAAATAAACAATCAGATGGCTTACAGTTAAATACTGTTTGTTGCGAAGACCTAATATATATGCAAGTATGTATTAGGTTTTGCGAACCTAGTAACAAATTAGTTAAGTTGTGACCAGAAGGATAAACCAAAGGCAGCATGAACAGAAAGTATAATCTCATGCACATTCGTTTCGTGCTTACTGGCGACTCATCAGTAGGAGCCGGTATTACGCCCTTTAACCACT
Source organism: Eudiplozoon nipponicum (assembly GCA_029291075.1). Lineage (NCBI taxonomy): Eukaryota > Metazoa > Platyhelminthes > Monogenea > Mazocraeidea > Diplozoidae > Eudiplozoon > Eudiplozoon nipponicum. The sequence goes on from JAQBSW010004544.1 coordinate 6,323, forward strand.
ATATATTTGGTAGAAGAATGTGGAATAATAGGACGGTAAAATCTCCTTGATGGATGTGTAAACCTGTAATAGTGAAGCTAACATAATCTAAAGTCAACGACAATGCGACTTCAATGCTAAATCACACTATATAATATATATACTGAGTCTGTAAAGGATACTAACACTATGGCTATTTTGTTAGTAACTGATACTTTTTTTGAAATAAGAAGGCTTCTAATAGATTAATAGCGATGCATTTTGATGCAGAATGTAATTATGCCTTCTTTGAATTTGCGTAAACTGCATTATTCTATTACCTTGCTATACGACTGCATATTAGGTCGCACAGCTGCATTGATGACACGTTCCGGACGTCGTGTGGGAGCTGGTGGAGCAAATCTGTTGGCTCGCAGCCTTCTGCCTGGCTATGAGGGAGGCATGTCAGGGTTGCAGCGCAGCCTCGCTTTTCTAGGTCAGATTGCTATAAATTCACAAGGCGGAAACGCCACTTCAAATTCGGGCAACAATAACGGGGGCTCTTTTGGTGTTGGTCTTAACGATGTGCAACAAAAGTTGATGACAGCTGGTTGCACATCTGTAGTACCAGCTCATCTCCAGCAACAAATGATTCAGCAACAGTTAGGTAGTGGAAATCGTGCCATGGTTAGCTCGGCCCATCCTAGCCTGTCTCGTCTCCAGGTGAGCCTACAACGGTATTGTGCATAGGTTTTGCTCTTGTAAGCCGTCAACCTTACTTTTTGTAATATATATTTAGTTTGCTTCATAGAACTGCATGCGTCGATTGCATGTGCTGGTGCCTTTCGAACGTCCCTGGTCATCAGCAGAGTATAACATCAAATTGAATAACAAGCATCAAACCGCAGCGCTTATATAAGGTATTGAAAATAGTATATGCGGCTTTTATCCCTAGTAGTCTCGCATACACTGTACTTGACAGGATATGGCGGCTGCGACATTTCCATGCAGTCACGAGCATAACATTTTTGCAGCTTTCACCATACGTGTATGAGTTATACAATTTAACACTCATTGATGATAACAATATTTTAAATCAGGGTTGCTAGCTTGAAATATACGCCAGCCACATTAAATTTTAATATTTGTTACAAAACCACTGGCATTCATCAAAGGCAAATGCCCCGTGTCGACCAGTTTCATCACCGTCCCACCTAGTTAAGGCACATCTTTGTATTAGCTTGATAATTATCTCAGAAGTCGATTTAATCATCCTGCTCACCAGATTGCCAAGGAAACTACTGAAGGTGGTTGGATTAATATAAATTGTAGGTCAGTGATACCGGGACCAGAAACTAATATTCCAGATATCGGACATTTCATTGCACTAAATCGTCATCTCACTTATAAAGACACGCTTGGCTTAGTGAAAATCTACGAGAATATATTGGTAACGGAGTCCAGTAGGTTGGTCAGTTTCACTCTGTTTTATCGGAATTGGTGCTTCGGGAACTCTCTATGAAAATATATTTATTTTAGGTATGTACTGGTTCTCCAGAAAATACCGACCTTCGCTACAACAATATGTAGCAGAAAGTCAGCCCTCATAGCTGGCTTTATCACGCTTTCATAGAAACAGCAGTAGAATCAACTTTCTAGCGTACTAGTCCTGAATGTGAGACATTTTGGAACATCTGAAGCAATTCTGATGTGGAGCCAAGAAATGTGGATACAGCCCTTGTGTAGTCTACCAGGCGTATAAGACTGACTAGATCTCGAGGCACGTGAAGTTCAATCAGCAAAGGCAGCTGGAGGACTACCGTGTGTATTTCTGAGTGTATTCATTTTTAGGTCAAATGAGGCTTCGTCGCCAGGGGCCTTCAACCTAGCTATCCCTGTAGCTCATGCATATGAATGCGAGATGTTGCGACTTCTTTTGACGAAGTAGTAACCGACCTCCGATTTTGGGTTATAGGTTGGCACGGGATTTATTTGTTGACCGTCGTGTACGCAACGACATTGGTCGTTCCTTGGTATTCTATAAAGGTAATTCCATCCTAATGATTCCTCTTGCAGACGAATCTGCTGTAGCTTTCTTTCGTTTATTTAACCGGTCAGGCTGCAAAACGACAGGCAATCAAATGTAACATATTGCGCATTTCTGTACTAAATTTTTATCTTAATCTCTTGGAGCAGAAAATATGAAGCTGCTCTGCTCGCCGAGCCACTACAAAAGCAAAAGAAGCAAATTTGAATCCAGCTGGCTTATGATAGCGAGATTTAAGCCCTTTTGCTGAGAGCTCTCCGTCGCCAATCGCCTTACTCCTTATTTTTCTCTTGGTTGTGTACAAACAGTGTTACGTAATTCATTTCACTATTAATATTTCAATTTTCTTCTTTATCGCAATGGTATGCATGTTTCTTTATTTTTTTCTGTTCCTCGTTAGTTGGGTCAATCGATGATGAACTACAGATTAGCTGCTGGTTACGGACTCGGCTACAGCTTGACGCCACGTGGTCTAGCCTATCATGCGCCACCGGCGACTACAAACAGCGGTGTCTCAACGGGTGCCACTGCTAAAGCCATCATCAGCGGAGGTATCGGGTTGGCTGGACCGGCATGTAGCAACAATATTGCTGGAGGAAACAGCAGTGCGGCTTCCGGTGACACAGGAGGTGAGTTTTTCGTGTGTCAGTTTCCTTCGGTGGGCGTTGGCATTTTGTTAATTATCAAATGTGTGCGTGTTTTTTTTTTGCTTATGTCAAATTGTTCGCTGTTTTTTCTATATTCATTAATCTACTAAAGGTCAAATCCTGGTATTTTTATTATCTGGGAATAATAAACTATACACTGTATAATGTGGCAAATATAATTCATCAAGTATGCTGGCTACGTCCTTACTGGACACTCAGCAAATACTTGTCAAGATATCCCGGCCGAGCCGGAACCGCGGCACATTTGCTTCATAGTCTATTTACGCATCTACGGTGCACTCAAGCCGTGTGCTATACGCAAATTTCAGCCTTTTTTCAAATTATGCTTTTGTCTTACCTTCATTCTGGTGAAGCCGAAATGGCATCGCTTTAATTAATTTAAACTTTAGATCTTAAGCGACGTTGCATAGAATTGTTGAAGTAACAATGATAGAAGCATAAATTGACATGAAACTTTAAATAGAAATCAATTTGCGGATTCGGTGGTGCAGAGGATAAATTTCAGATATAAGAACTAAATGCTCATCGGTTCAAGTCCAAGCCGCACCAAATTCGTCTAATAGATAGTTGTAAATGATGCGTTAGTTTATTTTTAGATTATAACGATATATATTTAATCAATTCTAGTAATTGTAATTTATATATATATATATATATATATATATATATATATATATATATATATAAATGCTGACTACCAACAAAAACAGCGCTAGGTTGTAATAAAAAATTACGTTTGGCTGACTGCGTGTATAATTAAATAGAAAGAGTTATTGTACATGAATAAACATAAATGAATATTGATCCTAACTTAACAAAATGACCACGAATAAATTTTATTATTACACTAAAATAAATTTTGAAACATATGTTCCTAAAAAGGGCCTATGTAAATGTGTCCTGCTACATCACCCGCCGCCAAAATTGACGTCGTCTACGTCACATTTAAATCGAACTCGTAGATGGAGACTTATTCTCATTTCCTTAAAATATTCTAAAGTGGTTTCTGTCATACAACTTTGCAGTTGATGATCTGACTTACTAGTTGACGGTATCATCATGGTGACACTTGTTCTTGTTCGTTATCACTTCCTGATATAATTGTGATTCGAATATGTAACTCAAATGCAGGCTTCAATCCATCAATGGAAACCTGTTAATGACATCCTTTGTAGTTGATGACAAAAAAATGGGACCTCGTTTCATTATTGCATGTTGCCTGGTGTATTTTGGCTTTAGACTGGACTGTACAGCGTCCATTCGTACTTAAATTTGCTTGCATGCGTCCATGACTTTGGAGATATAATCAGGCGGATGGTGTTTTCTTATTGGTTGCAAAAGGTAACTCGTGAGAACATCTTGGAGTTGCTAGATTGTAATGCGTAGTCAGTCTAGCTGTACTGATGAAATATGATATTTAAATATTTGTAATCTTTGGAAAGCTGTTGATGATTTCACGTACTTGTAGATGAGCGAATTCGAACGAGTCATTACTCTTCAGTTACTTAACTAAATGATTGTCACTGCCAAAAAACGTACGTACAATTAAATTCGTAACCGGGTCTAACATAGTACATTTCGCTGTGTCAGTTATCAGTACATATTCTGCGAAGAAGTCTAGGTCTGGTGTATAATATGGCACATCCGCAGTACTATTCGCAATCGAAACTCTGAGATTTACCAAGCCATGTGTTTTGATTGATTAGTGGTTGGCAGCCTTTAACTGTACATCTGGGCTGCGTGTTCACTGATAAATTTGTTGCTATTAACGATATTATAGCACAGGTATTAACCAAGGACGCTACCCACAAGGGTGGATTGGTAGCAAACATTAAAGAAGTGGTTTGCTGAGTATCACAACTAATATGCACGGGCTAAACTTCCCCTGTAAATTTCTGTATGTGGGTCTGAGCTTCGTTATTGGGTCATCACGGAAATTCACATAAAGTGCCAACTCAGCAAGCATGCATGTAATTTCTAGTAGCATGTTACAATCTACGATGATTCATGTGCTCCATCTCTTAAGTGACCACTGGAGTACGCCGAGCCGACGATGGACGACTTTCAGGTTTTCTGGGTACTTTTCTTTAAATCAAGTTTGCGAGCTTGAAGTAAACACCAACCCCATTGTATTAAACCAGTCGTTGAACAACATAACAAAACTACCTCCAGTCGCAACGCAATGACGCGTTACGACCTTCCATGATCATCATCAGAGTACGACGGCAAACTGGCTAGCGAGGGTCAAACCGCATTGCATATAAATGGAAAGCAAAATTAGATATGCGGCTCTCACCTCTTGTAGTCTTGCATACATTGTACGTTACTGGAAATGTCGGCTGCACAATTTCTATGCAGTCACGAACATTAACTGTTTGCAGCTTTAGCCATATATATATATATATATATATATATATATATATATATATATATATAGTGGTCTAAATTGCGCAAAACAAAGGCTAGAATAACAAAGGAGATTGGATTTACAACACATGTACAGTGGGATTGAATGAACGGAATATACTAACGAATCCAGAATAATGGCTGTAGATACTGGGTAGAAATAAGATTTATTAATAAATGTTATTCCATGATTTTGTTTGTTCTTATATATATATATATATATATATATATATATATATATATATATATATATATAGACAGTACAATTAAACAATACTTGATTGCGCAAGTGATGGTAACAATTCTTTAAATCAAGTTTGCGAGCTTGAATTTAACGCCAACCCCATTCAATTTAACCAGTCGTCGAACAACATAACAAAACTACCGCCAGTCACAATGCATTGGCGCGTTTTGACCTTCCATAATCATCAGAGTAGGGCAGCAAACTGACTATCGAGGATCAAACCGCATTGCATATATATTGAAAGCAAAATTAGATATGCGTTTGTCACCTCTAGTTGTCTTGCATACATTGTACTTGACTGGAGATGTCGGCTGCACAATTTCTATGCAATTGCGAACATTAAATGATTTCAGCTTTCCCCACAAATAAATAAATAGAAAATACAATTAAACAACAATTGTTTGTGCGGGAGGTGGTAACAATTCTTTAAATCAAGGTTGCGAGCTTGAAGTAAACACCAATCTCATTGTTTTATATATGTATATGTGGTGAAAGCTGCAAACAGTTAATGTTTGTAACTGCATAGAAATTTTGCAGCCGACATTTCCAGTCAAGTACAATGTATGCAAGACTACTAGAGGTGAGAGCCGCATATCTAATTTTGCTTTCCTTATATATAAAATGCGGTTTGATCCTCGATAGTCAGTTTGCCGTCGTACTCTGATGATGATCATGGAAGGTCGAAACGCGTTAGTGTGCGCGACTGGTGGTAGTTTTGTTATGTTCTTCGACGATTGGTTAAATAAAATGGGATTGGCGTTTACTTGACGCTCGCAATCTTGATTAAAAGAAATTTTACAACCACCCGCGCTATCAATTTTTGTTTAATTATATTGTCTGTATATATGTGTGTGGCGAAAGCTGCAATCAGTTAATGTTCGTAACTGCATAGAAATTGTGCAGCCGACATTTCCTGTCAAGTTCAATGTATGCAAGACTACTAGAGGTGAGAGCCGCATATCTAATTTTGCTTCCCATATATTTAAAATGCGGTTTAATCCTCGCTAGTCAGTTTGCCTTCGTACTCTGATGATGATCATTGAAGGTCGAAACACGTCAGTGCGTGCGACTGGCGGTAGTTTTGCTATGTTTTTCCATTGAGGATGGTGTTTACTTGAAGCTCGCAACCTTGGATGAATTGTCCTTTCTAAATAATAGGATGCTTAATTTATACTGGCAAATGTGATTGGTGCTGACACCAAGCTCGCATTCTAGATTTAAATATTTGCTATACTTTACACATTTCCTAATGCACATTTGCGTATATTTTAGCTCTTCAGCAAAAAGTATATGGATATTAGGCGTCATTGAATTATCTCATTGTTGCCAGGAGATATGACATTTGATGCCGAGTGGGGCCAGAGTATATAACTTTTCTGGAGTTTCAGATACATTTATCTGTTCCTATTTGAACTGGGTGCGAAATGTTTAGTAAAATTTTTTTGTATGTTGTGTTATATTGTATTGTTGTAACAGCGCAGGTTATACATATATGATTATATTGGATATCGTGTAAGTGAAATTTATGTATGCCGAGGTCCAGAGTTAAGTTTAAACCAGCAATTCACATAAACTAAAATTTTGAGAATGGCCCGTGGAACTCTAGACTAAGAGCCATGTTGTATAGGACCCACCTGAAGGTAAAACTAACCAAAAGAAAAAAGTTTTATAACCGGTAATCGAATGTAGTATGCGCCTTGGGTAGCGTAAGTAACAAGTTTTACGGTCAAAGAAAATGCCGTGGCACGCCTTAGAAGTACGTCATTAGTACTCAATATGGGAAAGCGGTCTACATGATGATTTATATATGCTATTTCATAAAAAAGATTAGCTTATGCTGACTATATATATATATATATATATATATATATATATATATATATATATATATATATATAAAATTAAGCTATTGGGTCGAAATTTGAGTTTATGTAAATTTCTGGTTTAGACTTACATACATATATAAATTTCACTTACGTGATATCCAATTTAACTGGTGGTAGATTAATAGAAATATAAAAATGACAGTAATGAACGAATCATCATTAATTTTGTTCGACACAAGAATAAGTTCAGCATCGCGACCTATAATGACATTATCGGTATTATCAGCATCACCTGCGAAAGACTGTCTCCAAACCAAATGGAAGTAATAACTTAAATCCGGGTTGCTTCGGCAGGGTGGCTTATTTGCTAGAACAACAAATTCCGAAGCAGACTTGCCCAGGTTCGAGCCCTGTCCATGTCAAATTCTGGACAGTACTTGATGAGTTCCCAATGAGAAAGGAACAGGTTTACTGGATGAATTGCTTTTTCTCTATTATACAAAGCCTAGTTGATACTGGCAAATGTATATACATAAAGGGTCAGATGTTTATATCAAGATCGCAACCTTGATTAAAGTAATTGTTATCAACGCCTGCGCAACCAATGTTCGTTTAAAATTGAAGTAATGTGCTATAATTTTTAATAAATGGTACGGCTTCGAATCCCCGAGCCTTCACAGGTCAAAAATATCGGAAAAAGAGTAATCGTATACGCACAACTGACATGGAGACTGCTGATTTTTCAAGAGGAGCACCATGTTCATCTGTTCATGTTCACATATAAAGGACCAGAAATTTATTATCATTAGCAGTCATCCTTATCTTATTCTACACAATGTAGTCTTACGTAAACCGCACACACACACACACACACACACTTACACACAAATTAAGGGGATAATTTCAGAACGATCAAGAGGGAAAATAAACAAGAGCAATACAAGCGTCCAACTACGTAAGAGGGCTAATCTGCAGATGATGGGTGAAATAAGCAGAAGCATACGCGTAGTAAGCAAATCAATGAAAGCGAATGCACCAAACATAGCATGCACCAGGTCATAGAAAATACTCCAATGAACTACCTCCAATGTTTCCAAACGCATTCATATACATACGCGCACATAATGCCTATGAACGCGCTACAATTCATATATACATATATATATACATATATATATATATATATATATATATATAATTGCACAAGTTTTTATATATCAGTTCCTTAATAAAGGTGTCTGTCTCTCACCCTCTCCCTATCTCTTTTTCGACTCTCTCTTTCTCCCGACCGTGCTTTTGTAAAGATTATGGAATTCGCATTCAGGCGTTGATAGAATACTGTGAAGATGCCGCCAGAAAACTGTGATGCCTGAGAATTTTTTATAGCAAGTTTGCGAGTTTTATGCCGGAAAATTTGGAAAATTATCTCATTATGTTTTAATTGTAAACTGAATATGGCCAATAGTTACGCACGTTCAAAGTCGATATGCTGGTTACGAAAAGGCGTCTAGGGAAATCAACTGAGCTGAAGCACATCAGACATATCGGATCCATGAACACAGATAAAGAAACTGATATATTGATATTTTGTTTGAACGACTAAAATCTGGCCCTGTTAACAATTAAAAAGGACAATGGTAATTTTAAACACCAACAAATACAGGGTGATGTCACAGAAAAGTTAGAAAATACTGTAACGAGGTTACTGGACAAATTTAATTTCAATTTGGAATCTTAGCGAGAAATCGCTGGCAGTAATGCTGCTAGGTAGCGCTTATTTTCGTATTTAAGCAGTGCTCCATAAGAGAGTTTCTTCATTAATAAAATTACTAGAAGTTATATTTGTAGCGGTACGACAAGATATTGCATTTACTTTTGTTTTTTTAATAATACCGAGAGATAGATTTGCTATATTTCGTTTGTTAATTAAATAAATATTTAATTAATTAGTAAATCATTAGATGTAATTAAGTTATGGAACCATGATATGCATGCTGTAGAGAAAATTCGGACAATCAAGCCTGCAAGATTGATAAAAGATTGCGTGCTTGCCTCAAACTTACACGGTTTCATGTAGCGCGGTCAGTAATAGCCGATATTTTTGGTGTTATTCACCCAGAATTCGAATGCAAATATCACTTCTTTAAATCATGTTTGCGAGTTTAATATAAGCAGCAATCTCATTGTATCTTACCTGTCGCATAGCATAATATTATCCTCAGTCACAAGTACTGACGCGTTTCGATCACTCATGATCATCATCAGAGCACAACAGCGAACTGACTAACGAAATTCAAATTTAAGAAATAAAAATCCGATATGCGGCTCTCGCCCTGGTAGTCTCGCATGAATTATACCTAAATACGACAGTCGGCTACACAATATCTATGCAATCACGAACATAGCATTTTCACCACATGAATACAAGTGATAAAACTATGAAATCAGTAATTGCGCGAGTTTTGATAACAGTTTTGTAAATCAAGTTTGCAAGCTTGTCATAAACATTTCGAAACGTGTCAGTACTTTTGGCTGACGTTAGTTTTGTTGTTGTTCGACGAATGGTTAGCTACAATAGGATTGATGCTTATCTCGATCTTATAAACTTCATTTAAAGAATTTGTATCACCACCCACGTCATTGATGATTTTTTAATAATATAACATGTATATGTTCAGCGGAAGCTGCGAAATTGCTATGTTTGTGAAGGTAAATATAATGCCCAGCCTACATCTTCACTAAAGTACAATGTACACGAGCCTACATTGAGTGAAAGCCGCATGTCAGATTTTCCATTCATTATATATACATTGCGGTTTGATCCACGTTAATCCGTTTGCTGTCGTACAATGATGATCATCACGGAAGGTAGACAAGCGTAAGTACGTGAGACTGACGGTAGTTTTGCTATGTTGAGCGACTGGTTATTTACAATAGGATTGGGGTTTATCTTATGCTGGCACACTTTATTCAATGAATTGTTGTCACCACTTGCACAATCAATGATTTTTTTAAGATATCACGTATTCTTCGCTTCTTCACTTGAAACTGGCGATCTATGATATAAGCTAAATTGGATGAACTACACAAACTGTTAAATAAACTTTTTTACATTACATATATCGAACTATAGGAATGAGTCAGCCAAATTATTATTGAGTGGGAACTTGTTGGGCAACAGAATATTGTGATCACTACATCAAAATTGAGGGTAAAATTGCAAATTTCGTATAACATAACGTAGCATAAATGGAGATCTCCGTCAATTTGTGTTCCAGAAGAGCATATGCCAATATAGCAGACTTAATCAGATCTAGCCACTATACTCTATTTTTTAATAGATACTCACAGATTTTCGCCAATTAACCATCTTAGAGTTAGTAAGGGATTTCGGCCATCCACTGGAACTCGCTTGGTAGCCTGGCGAGCACCATATGTGGATGGTCTACTCAAACACTGTTCCAGCCATTTTAATCGGTGTTTCTTAACAAGATGCAGCTGTTATAGGGACAGAAAAAAGAGGCCGACTGGAAGTATTTGAAATGAGATCCTAAGAAAAGGATAATTTCGGGGGCTGACGTTGCTTGCTTCTTGGTAGCGGTGTAGAATTTTTATTATATACTAACAGCGGACTTACAGTTTCTATTTCTTGTCTTTGATGTGTCTAGCGGACAGACCTGGTTCATTCTCTCGTTTCGTCTCCATCAATATTTGTGACAAATATAGTGAAAATTTCAATATAAGCTTGTGTGTTTTTGTTTGTGTGTAGTTTTAGCCATTCTGATTTAGACACTAAATAGACGATTAAACTTGGGTAAAGTTGTTACTTTTAAATTGAAGTTTTCTAATTTACTTTAATTCTGGTTTTTGAAAATAATTAGCAAAATATTTCACCCATTTCTCTATGCGCCTTATAAAACAATATCCGGTGATTGCTTTCTTGGCATTGAAACAAACTTGCATTGTCTCGAACACGTTCGACAGGAGCTACATCAGCGGCATTGGTTATGCAACAGTCAGTTGATCGTTTGTTTGCAAGTCAAGGGCAGATGGCGCCCTCTGTGACTGGTGGTAATAGCGGACACTCTGCAAATCAGCAGGTTAGTGAAACCCTTTTTGCTGAGTGGCTCCTAGAATTTCGTTTTTATCCATAAGTGAATTCTCAATAAATTTAAACTAATTTCGTACGCAACTGTATTTGACTTCGATCTACCAGATATATATATATATATATATATATATATATATATATATATATATATTCAGTATAAACTAGAAGTAGCATAAGAGAGCGAGTGAAATGCATTAAGAAGACCGGTCTCGTCCTTATTGGGAATTCGTCAATAACGTGCTAAAATTTGCCGTGGACAGTGCCTGTAACAGGGCAACATTGTATGCTGCATCTTGCAGTATATATATATATATATATATATATATATCAAAAGGCAAAACCCGTCGGAACAAACACCGCAAGATTGTACGGCAAACCAAAAACTCATAAAGCCGTGACAGCCTCAGGAGCTCCTTCGATGTGGCCCATTATGTCAATGATCAACGCTCCACAACATAAACCAGCCAAGTTTCTCTGCAAACTACTTGAACCAATACGGAGCATCATAAACGCTAACACTATCAAGGACTCCTTCGAACTAGCAAATGAATTGAAGAGGAAGAACATCCTACAGAATAAAATGGTCTCGCTTGACGTCTCATCCTTATTTACAAACATACCACTGGATAAGACAACGGAGATCTTGTGTGACCTCATCAAAAATGAGTTTTTTGACTTCCCTATAGACACCAATGACATTAAAGACCTCATATTAGCATGTACTAAAAACGTGCAATTTACATTCGAAGGGATATACTACCGTCAGATCAATGGTGTAGCTATGGGAAGTTGCATCGCACCCCTCCTGGCAGATGTATACATGTATCACCTGGAAAAAACGAGCCTAAAAGGTATAATTGACCAGTGCGCACTCTACAAAAGGTATGTAGATGATATCTTGTTGTTCATCTCAGAAGCAGCAGACCCTTCCGAAATCCTCAAACAAGCAAATGGAGTCGATCCAGACATCAAATTCACTCTCGAGGTAGAGAAAGACGACAGTTTTCCCTTCCTTGACATCAAACACACTCGAGAAGAAAACGGGGATTTGACACTGGCCATATATAGAAAATCCACTTTCAGCGGACAATACATTCACTACAAAAGCAGTATGCCAAAATCCCACAAAAGAAACTTAGTATACAACTTAGCAAACAGAATCAGGAAGATCTGCTCTGAACACAAGATTAAGGAAGAACTGGGCTACATCAGGAAGGTTTTGCTAATGAAAAACTACCCAGAGCGTTTCATTGATGTCAACATCATACCACGGCAGATTCGCACTACAGAGGATACCGTCAAGCAGGTTTTCCTATACTTACTATTTAGAGGCGACGTACCAGCATCAATAATTGCACGGCGGCTGAATAGAATAAGTAATGAGAACTTTGCCAGTGTTAAAGTTAATATGACATTTAGTACACAGAGAATCATGAGGTTGTATGCCAAAGATCAATTGCCAATTTTCCCCCAATCATTCACAGTCTAAAAATTCTCATGTATTTGCGGTAGCACATATATCGGACGTACGAAGAAGCAATTGATAAACAGAATCCAGCAACATTTGCCACAGAAGTTGATTAACAAAGGCTTGGCGCCGTCAGGAAAATCAGCTATTTCCGATCATAAATTGGAAACGGAGCACCCAGTCAATTCGACCAATTTTACAATTCTACATAAAGTAAAATCAGAAAAATTATTATTTATTTATGAAGCCCTTTATATAAAACAACAAGCACCTGACCTTAATATTCACAAGTTTCATCAACATGATATTCGAATCGACTGGCCAAGATTAACAAAATTCAACAACAATTTACTAGTATCCAGGCAAGACCAAACAGGCCCTCGAATAGAATCAACAAACATTCAATCGGATTGTCAACAAACTGAAGTGGAAATAACAGAGGCGCATACGGTGACAGAAGTTTCCAAACAATATGAGCGCTCAACACTGCAATCCACACTGGCGCTGTTACCATGTGCAAAATAAAAATTTACGCAAAAAGGTGAAACGATCAACTACACTGGGAAAAATAGCTTTCGTACATGTAGCAGCGAACAATGCGCACAAATGATTAATTCTCAAGCCATCAAAACAATAATGACCAGATCTCAGACATCACTTTGCAATACTGCGATAATGACCTTTCCATGCAAACAGGCACACACACAAACACAAACACATACATACTTACCAGCCAGCCAAAACAAGAAACAGAAGTAAAAGCGAGTCAGATTTGTTATCACTAGCATAATCAATTGAAAACCCAGAATGTATATAAATGTATGATTGTATAGCGATGATTAGTATTCACGAAATAAATGGCCTTTATCCACTTTGTTATTAATGTGTTCTTTCTTCCTAATTATAAATATATATATATATATATATATATATATATATATATATATATATATATGGGTTTGTGTATTCAGTATGTATGATTTGCAGCCAACCCATTACAGCCTACCGACCATTAGCTCTAGCAAATCCTAGCGACAATATTTTCATAAGCCCATCCTGGACTAAATGAAAACTTTTTAAAATAAACTATTATGTTTCATACTGTTTGTGTTGGAGAACTAATATATATGCAATTTTGTATTAGGTGTTGCGCACCTAGTAAAAATGACCTGAATTATAAACCAACGACATCATGAATGGAACGTATAATAACACACGCCATGTGCACATTCGTTGCATGCTTAATATTTGTATCGGTTACTAACACAATTGCCATAGTGTTGGTACCGTTACAGACTCGGTGTATATCTTATGTATAGTGTGTTGGCTTTGAAGTCGCATTGTCAAAGACTTTATATGATGTTTGCTTCACTATTGCAGGTTTACACATTCGTATGGGTATAGATAACGTCCTATAATGTTTCAGTCAATTATACCGATGGCTGTCATAATTTTCCGTGTTTACATAGAGAAAATCAATGGAAACGAATCAGGAATCAACTTTTGATGCAACATCGAAGCAGAGTAGTTGCTATCATGTGTTTAAATGACTCATTGATGCTATTAATATTCTTCGAGTGATCCCATCCAGAAGCCCCGGTTTTGTGTTAATGGGGCCCGTAGCTCCACTGGAGTCTACGTATTGAGTGTACATGTGTGTTAGCTGGAAGAATCTAGGTGAAGCCTAATTTAGAATACACTGTTGAAAATGGAAGAAAATTATATTGCATACCGGTATCGTAGAAGAATTTGTTTTATGTGCTGCGTAGGATTTGCAGTGTTCCATTTTTGTGATATTTTTATAGAATTACACCGATTTGATCTCAACCACAGCTGAGGCACTTTCGGAGATAACCTTGCAGCCTGTTTGGCGATGAACATGTTCAAATGTGTTTCAAAAGTTTGCCATCTGCTAAGCTCTTCCGTAGGTAACACGTCGTGTATTTAGGGGGAAACTCATAAATCCTCGTGAGCTTCGTACATTTCTTGCAGCCAGACTCGCAGTGGCTTAACTCCCCCTCGTTCCCATCTTTAAAATACGAAAAAGAGAAATGAGATTAGAATCCTTTATGCATTGTTTTACTCCTGAAAACTTAGCTCGTAGGCATCTCGCCTGACGTCCTGAAGGCTTTAACCAGTTTTAATAATATTAATTGGCGTTACCTTTCCGTTGTGTTCGGACACAAACTTTAACTGAATGCAGCGTATTAACCCCTCTGTCCATTTCAGCCATAGTTTTCTACTAATAAAGACCAGAATTTAGTCTAGTTGACGTAAATGGATACGTTTGACGCCTAGGTAACTCAGAATTTAATTGGAATGATGGATAAACGATAAGCTCATTATGCATAGATAATGCTGAGTAACTCTTGTACAGTTTTGCTGAAAAATGTACCGCAATTTAGTAGCAAAAGCTTCAAGAGTTGTGCCGAGAATTGCGCTATATGATGTCCTTCAATTCCCGGATTACTTTGGACTACATGACTCTGTAGCAGTAAGATACAGGTGGCTTGGTAGCATTCAGGTGTGTTGTATTTTTTGTAACACGCCTGCCGACTAGGACCGTGCACTAATCCGTTTTAGATATTTAACTCATATTTTCCGCAAAGCTAAACAGGAATAAAGCTCAAATAAATGTAAGCAAACTCGAACACCCGTCTCTCCTATAAAATATGAAGCTATTATAAAAGTTCCATTAGCTAGTCTTGATTTTGAACATTCGTAAGAAGGTAGTATCCGCTTTGCACAGTGCTGACACTTGTGAATATGGAATTGTAGTTTCGCATAGGATTGGTCACTCGGTCTTTGCTATGTCTGTGAAGGTTTTTGGGAACTATGTTCGTCTTATAAGTGTGCTCGTAGATATTTAGTTTTTTGTCTAGAAATGCTGAAAAATGTAAGAAGTGCTCGAAACTGGTTAAAACTGAGCTAGGTTCCAACTTTACCCAATCTGTTTTGTAAATAACACAAGATTTTTGTCAGTTCATTTTTTTGGTAAATTTGTCGGCACCATTCATCGGTACGAAATTCATCACTGGTGCTTAGAGAAAAACTAACAAAGAAAATGTGATATTTCATTTGTATTTCTGACTGGTTAGTCTCATAATAACTAATTGGCGTTTCACTAGATGTTTCGTATGTGTGTCTGCCAATTACTAATGTGTACAACCAATTTAGTGAAATTAGAATTTTGAATTTTAATTTAATTTTTGCATGCCTTAGACTATTTTTTACACTCACCATGTGAGAAGACTTAATTGAGGATATCCTCATTTTTTAGGATAGATATTCCAATAAATCCAATATACCTTTTATAGCATAATTCCCAGGTAAATGGCACAAATTAGTGACAATCGAACCGTGCAAGTATGACATTTTACTTAAACCACTCAGTTTATGCCTATGAATATCTTTTAAACGATCCGTTTTTGTTCTCAGTGCTGTCCTTCTTGTTGTGGATTTGACCGCATTTTTCTTGTGCGGGACAATTGATAGCACTCATAGGTCGATTTTCAGATGATGTTATTTTTGGCCTCAATTGATGGGTTCTCAATTGTCCCTTCTTCTTTAAGCCATCAATTAGCTGATTGTCTGAAAATGACGTTGGAACAAGATTTTCCATTGTTCTTTTTCCGAATTTTCGAACCCGAATTTCCAGGTTCATCTTCAGGGTCGACACAATACGCACAGGAGTAAAACATATATACATATATATATATATATATATATATATATATACATAATATATAACGTGTTGAATTATATATAAATGGATGTTTTTATAAGAAGTGAGTTAGTATATATATATATATATATAATTATAATTAAGTAAATAAAATTTAAATATATATATATATATATAAAATAATACTAATTTATTATATACATATATACATGATTTCGACACAGATATTTTGATGAAGAAACTAATTTATACAGGATATGTGTATTATTGTTTATTTGGTTGAGAGGCGAGTTAGTTGGTGTAGACTCCGTATTCGGTCAAAACGATAATAATACTATACATTCTTTCAACAGTTTTATTAACCTCTCTCTCGATCTATAACCGATTGCAAACTGGATGGGATTAGGTAAACTGGGGGCATGTGTGGATTACTGCAGGATTGAAATCAAAATTTTGTTGATCTTTCTATGCAAGTATGTATTAGGTTTTGCGAACCTAGTAACAAATTAGTTCAGTTGTGACCAGAAGGATAAACCAAAGGCAGCATGAACGGAAAGTATAATCTCATACACATTCGTTTCGTGCTTACTGGCGACTCATCAGTAGGAGCCGGTATTACGCCCTTTAACCACTATATATTTGGTAGAAGAATGTGGAATAATAGGACGGTACAATCTCCTAGACGAATGTGTAGAAGCCTGTAATGAGTGAAGCTAACATAATGCTAAAGTCAAGACAATACGACTTCAATGCTAACTCACACTATATGACGAATGTGTAAACATACATACTTGCATATATATTACTGCAGGATTGAAATTAAAATTTTGTTGATCTTTCTATGCGTCCGGAACAGAAATTAAATATAAACATCATGGATTGGCGTGTATGTCAATCCATTAGGTGTGCTTATAGTTATTCAATAAAATGTCACTTTATTAAAATACACATGTTTATAGGTGGTGTGCGCGGAGGGGGACAAGGCTAAGTTTTTTGTATACATTTCAGTATTAGAGACTAGGTATGAAGACCGGATATTAGGAAGACAATTAAAAATACATTTGGATATTAAAATAAATATAAATATATCTGTCTTGAATGAGGATACCACATTTGCCACAAGTTGTGTTTTACTCCTGTGCGTATTGTGTCGACCCTGAAGATGAACCTGGAAATTCGGGTTCGAAAATTCGGAAAAAGAACAATGGAAAATCTTGTTCCAACGTCATTTTCAGACAATCAGCTAATTGATGGCTTAAAGAAGAAGGGACAAGTGAGAACCCATCAAATGAGGCCAAAAATTACATCATCTGAAAATGGACCTATGAGTGCTATCAATTGTCCCGCACAAGAAAAATGCGGTCAAATCCACAACAAGAAGGACAGCACTGAGAAACAAAACGGATCGTTTAAAATTATTGTGTTGAAATACAGACAATTTTCAATATAATTTTATCAGTAATTATAATTAAGTTTGCGAACTTGATTCAAACACTTGATCCATTAAGTACTAACATTTTGTCATGATTGTGTGTTAAGTGGTTGTATCAAATTTGCAACCTTGTTTATAGTATATGTTACCACCGCCCGCGTAACTAATGTTCTTTAAATTTTACCATTGATTCGTTAGCGTTCGTCATTTCACATGTTTTAAAATTAAAATACATACACCTGTGCAACATTATGCACAACTATTATGAGGGTTGATATTATTGTTGATTATGTTTTATTACCTCCTTATTTATATTCTTCTTTTTTCCCTCGAAACCATTTGATTCTTTTAGATGGTTTACACTGATATACGTGCGTAAATTAAACGGTTCAGATTTGTGTGAATTGTATGTTTATCCGGAAAAACCACAGATCATCAGACAATTAAAAATACATTTGGATATTAAAATAAATATAAATATATCTGTATTGAATGAGGATACCACATTTGCCACAAATTGTGTTTTATTTCTGTGCGTATTGTGTCGACCCTGAAGATGAACCTGGAAATTCGGGTTCGAAAATTCGGAAAAAGAACAATGGAAAATCTTGTTCCAACGTCATTTTCAGACAATCAGCTAATTGATGGCTTAAAGAAGAAGGGACAATTGAGAACCCATCAATTGAGACCAAAAATTACATCATCTGAAAATGGACCTATGAGTGCTATCACTGTCCCACAAGAAAAATGCGGTCAAATCCCAAATAATTTTAATTTTACCTGGTTAGGGTAAATATAAATTCTGCAAAGTATTAAACGAAAACAATATTTCAAAAATATTTTAATTGCACGTTCTATATTCAAATATTATTTTAAATTCAGAAGTTACTTTATTACCTGATTCTACAGTTTCTTGTCGAAATTTACAATTCCGTGAGCAAATTCTATTCGCAAAACTTGTTTTTAGAAAAATGACAACTTTCGCTCTTTACTAATTTAACTAAACAACTAAACAAACTAAATTTCGAATGGCGAAAATATTGAATTCTGCTTTATGAAGTAAAAAAATATTTTTACAAATTAGCTCCTCAACATTTAAAAGTCAATTAATTACTTGCTAAGAATGGACTATTGATCGATTTGTCCACTGAAATTGTTTCCTTATGCATAATTTCATTGAATGAGGATTATTTACTATATACATTTTGAAAGTATTTTATATAATTGTCATAAAATGAAGGTAAATTGTTCGTATTGTTAGATATTACGAACCTCCGGTAAGCATTTATTTCTTAAAAGATTAAAATGCCTCTTTTTGACCGATTTCTATAATGGTGAACTGATTTATAGCGCCACAGTTAGAATCGAAATAAACGTCGGCTCTCCTTCGGTATGGCGATGAATAATGTTTACAATTAACTAAATTGTATTGCCAACCCTTTTGAGAGTGAATGTATATTTAATGTCAATCAAGACATGCCTAGCTAGCACATTGTCCGTCAACTTTGTTTTAAAAAATAGTAAGAAATTATTGAGACAAAAATTGCAGCAGCAGTTCTGCAATATATATATATATATATATATATATATATATATATATATATATATATAGAATAGAAAAGAATATCTTTATTTGGATTCAAACCACACATGTTCCATCAAATAATAAAATTATAAAATGTACAATATAAAAAGATATCACATCACATATATATGTGCAATTAGTTGTACTGTACAATTTATCAGCATCAGAAAGTTCAGCTGTAAAGAGTGATAGATACTTCATCAAAATTAGGAAAAATTTAATGTATTATTCGAGTGTAACATTATGCAAAAAAGGGAACCATGACTAATAATTGATTGTATGCATTGTTGATTAAGAAGATGATATAATGCATAACATTTCAGTTTTAATAATACAAAATTTGAAGATAGATTCTCGAGAAATTATGTTGCTGAAACACAATTAATCCTGTCTTTTATTTAACCATGAGAAAGTATTATCATAATCAAAATTTAAAATATCAGCAGGATTGAACACTTTTTCTAGTTCGGTAGATAAAAATTTAAAAGACATTTTAGTTGGAGGTGTTTCTCTAAGCCCTTTGGCAATTGATTGTAAATTTTGTAAATTTTTGAAAAAGAGAGTAGCTCGCTCGTAACATTCCCACCATTGGTGGGTTGACTTGAATAGAATAGAATAGAAAATCTTTATTTGGATTCAAACCTTACATGTTCCATCAAATAATAAAAATAGAAAATGTACAATATAAAAACATATCACATCACATAAATATGTGCAATTAGTTGTACTGTACAATTTATCAGCATCAGAAAGTTCGGTTATAAAGAGTGATAGATTCATCATCAAAAATAGAAAAATTTAATGTATTATTCAAGTGTAACATTATGCAAAAACGGGAATCATGACTAATAATTGATTGTATGTATTGTTGATTAACATGATATGTAATGCATAACGTTTCAGTTTTAATAGTACAAAACTTGAAGATAGAATCTCGAGAAGTTATGCTGCTGAAAAACAATTAATCCTGTCTTTTATTTAACCACGAGAAAGTATTATCACAATCAAAATTAAAAATATCAGCAGGATTGAACACTTTTTCTAGTTCGGTAGATAAAATTTAAGAGACATTTTAGATGGAGGCGTTTCTCTAAGCCTCTTTAGCAATTGATTGTAAATTTTGAAAATTTTTGAAAAAGAGAATAGCTTGCTCGCAACATTCCCCACCAATGGTGGAGATATTGCAAAATGACCAGATCTAGTTCCAATTTCATGACTCTTTCTTATTGGATTCATATAGGCACCAGTCCACTGGTTCAAATGGAAAACTTTTATGCAATAGCACATCCTCCGAAACCATAAAGGATGCAGTGATACAAACTATAATCTAGTGGCATATATAGTGCAGGAGATAGGACTTATTTGTTTCGCAACGTTTCTTTGTACAGCTTCTATCTTATAAGACAAACCCTTTGTTAAAGGATTCCAAGTAGCGGCAGCATATTCTAATATCGGTCTAATCCAAATTATAAACATTTTATATTTTATTTCACTCGATAAAATATTTCTATTTATTTGTGCCCATCTGTTCTTGGCAATGCCTACTATCCTTTCAATATGTCTCTCAGCAGAAGAATAAAACACAGGCTACCATAATAACTGGTTAATAAATCTAGTTTACCAGAGCCTATTAGTTATTGTTCTGGTTTCGTTAGTATATCGTTCATTCAATCTCATCGTACATTTGTCGTGGTCGAATAGTCTTCTTTCAGCTATGTTAGCCTTTGTTTGCGTAATTTAGACACAACTTTGCGCAATTTAATTTCTTGCGTAACGTACTTGGTGTGTCGGTCAGCCATTAGAAATAGGTTCGTAATTGATGGCGTGTGTCAGCTTTCAGAGCGTTGGCGTAGGCATGTCAGTTATGTCGTTGTTCCGGTCCAATTTAATTTCTTTTTGAATTATTTTCTGCACGTTTAAGCAGGGCTTCAGCTTATTAATTGCAATAGCTTCAAAATCTAGAAGCATTTTCTCTGTTTTTGTCTTGTAGAGAACTGAAAAATGGTTACTACTAACAGCATGACAGCATGATGCGCACGAATTAAAAAGATAGCCACTCTGTGACGTCAACACCTTTGTCTGTATACAAATTTCAATGTACCTGCAACGCTCAGTACATCGGCAGATCAAAAAAAGAGGCTCGAAACTAGAATAAATCAGCATCTCCCTCAAAAACTATTAAAGAGTGGTGCAGCTCCTGCACAAAAATCAGCAATTTGCGAACATGTACTACTCACAGGTCATGCTGTTAGTAGTAACAATTTTTCAGTTCTCTACAAGGCAAAAACAGAGAAAATGCTTCTGGCTTTTGAAGCTATTGCAATTAATAAGCTGAAGCCCTGCTTAAACGTGCAGAAAATAATTCAAAAAGAAATTAAATTGGACTGGAACAAAGACATAACTGACATGCCTTTAAAAATAGCCAACGCTTCGCAAAATACAACACATACATCAATTACGGACGCAATTACAATGAAAGCGATGAAACACCAAATGACGTTACGCAAATGGAGTGATCTAAATTGCGCAAAATTAGTGGTCTAAATTGCGCAAAACAAAGGCTAGCATAACGAAGAGGAGATTGGTTACAACAAATGTACAGTGGGATTGGATGAACGAATATACTAACGAATCCAGAACAATGGCTGTAGATACTGGTAGAAATAAGATTTATTAATAAATGTTATTCCATGGAGTACGTTGTTTTGTTCTTACATTTTAAAAAATGGTGAAAATAGAAACGATCAATATATATATATATATATATATATATATATATAATTATAAACTAAGAATTGAATATTTGAGCAAATTCTTTCATTAAGCTATTAGTGTAACGTTTACTTGTAAGAGGTTTTGTAGTTGTTGCAAAGGTTTTTCTGGGTAGCCGACTATTTAGTAATATTACCCCATTCCTACATGTCCCTGTTGGTTATTGTTACAACCCGTACTTATGATTAGTCCCTGACCATTTTCCGCAGCGTGAAGTGATAATTCTCATCCGGGTTATCAGACGTTTATTGAATGTAATTTTGCAATGCATGAATCAATTCACTGTTAAACCGAATAGACCGTGCTCTAGACGGAAACAAAATAATATATTGTCAACACAATTAAATATCTTATACAAAAGTAGTCACAATAAACACAATCCGCTGGATCGTGATGAATTTATGCAAATGATTGAAAAAGTAAGTGGATATAAATCCAGACTGATTAGCAGTTTAGTTTAAAGTCACTGATAATTGATGAAAAAAACACCAAAGTAAATCCTGAAATTCTTTTGATTATGGTTTATAGTCACTGATAATTGATGGAAAGAAACACAATAGTTAATCTGAAAAGTCTTTTGATTATGGCTTATAGCCACTGATAATTGATGGAAGATACACAATAGTAAATCCGAGCTTGATCTTCATGTCACATAAATCTACTGCATGTTACCTGCGTATAGTGCGCGAGTGTCTATTATTATTAAACAAAATCCTATTAATTACAATTCAATTTGCAGTTCAAGAAATCTCAATTAAAACTGCTTGAAACTAACAGAGATTGTTGCTAAAATCACAGTTAAAAGAAATATTGTGGAAAACCAGAGTTAGACTATTTAACCTTAAAGAGAACTATATTTGTCACAATTGAACTTCGTTGGGTTGTAACATGGAGCCGCGTGTTACCTACTACTATTGGAAATTTTTGTCTAAAAACAAAATTTTATTAATATAATTTAAATTCAGGCAACCGGAAATATTGAAAATGGTTTTTTTGCAGCCATTTATTTAATTTATTAAAAGGCAAATATTTCATCGTTTGAATAAAGTTTGCGACTCCTATATGAGCAAAAATTTTATGGTTGTAACCAGTCGTCGAACAGCATAACAAAACTAACGTCCGTCAAACGTATTGATGTAATTAGATATTCCATCATCACTACTAATAATAATAATAATATCATAATCATCATCGGCATCATCATCATAATCATCATCATCATCATCATCATCATCATCATCATCATCATCATCATCATCATCATCATCATCAGAATACAATGGCAAATCAATTGCCGACGAGAAAATCACAACGAATATACATAAATAGAGATATTAAATATGCCGCTCTCATCTCAAATATTTTCTAACAGATTTTTCTAATTCAACCAAGGAACCCGTCTACGAGATGAATTGAAATTACTAAATTAATATTATGCTTGGATTATATTAATTTATATATATATATATATATATATATATATATATATATATTTATCACTGTTTATACTCAACTTTGGTAAAACTGATTGCAATAGTATATTTAACTATTCGATTTTCAGAAATTAAATTATGTACTCACATCTTATATAGAAACACAAAACTGGTTCTAAATATATTGAGTTCGTACATTTTGCTTCTCGAAAATCTCAAGGAAACAGTAGCACAACTACTTCTAATTCTTATGATTCCCCCGAGGATAAAAAATAGATGAAATACTGCCAGTTTGCCGCCGATACCTGGAGCAAATCTGCTAGCTGTTATTCAGAGCCGCCAAATTGGAAATTTATGAATATAAAAATGAAATATTACGGATTGTCAGAATCAATGTAGGCAATTTCCTATCACATAAACTTATACTGAAGTATATATACTAACGTTTTATTATAAATCAGTTATTCCCAAAATAACCCTGCAATTTGCGTCTACTAAAATAAAGTTAATGATATTAATGTTACTACACAGCTTTACAACAACACTATACAGTTAAATGTTTCTTGAAGGAGTTTCCGTGTTTCGCACCTGGATTAATTGAAATTACCTGATCTGCGTTTTGACTAATGCAGCTTTCATTGTTCCAGTAATTTTCTTTTAGCAATATATTTCGGCCCATCTTACCGTAGGCCTTCATCAGTTGCATCTCACGAAACAAATGAAGCAAGTGTTTTATTTCCTCTAGTCATAATATTTATATACCTCAGACTGACCTTTCATTAGATATTCGCGTGTCACATATTTGTGTGTGTGTACATTTTCATAACCGTTGTTTTCATCTAACTAATTTCGACTAGAGTGGCTGAATAATAATTTATCAATTGCATGCAATAACTATTCGTTTTTAACACACTCAGTGTAAATGACGTAACTGAGATGGGGGAGACCCATAATTCAGAAAACACTCGTCATAAAACCATGCCATGAGTGATTAAACCAGAAGTCCGAAAGACTATTGCACATGTTAAATTACAATTCAAACCACTAGGTTGTACTCAAGATAGAGAAGTTAATAACAGTTATTGGCGCACGCCACGCATGTCCATGTGTATGTGTATGCATAACTAAAAACTTGGTTAAATTATTTTATTTTTATACACATGTACGTACATCTAAATGAAACTGCAGTCAATAGAGATTAATTTACCCTTTGCACGCGTCAGACAAATTATTACTTATAACTATTGTATTATTAGAATATTTCCAATGGGTAGGGTGGGGGTGTAAATTTTGAAGACTATATTAATAATAATTGTTTATTCATTTGTTGAATAAAAGCCCACTAATTAGTCAATCTTAATCTGATGTTCTTAATCTTTTACTGGAGATAGCTTCAGTTACCAATTCATGCAATCGCCTTTTTCTTCCACTAGCTGGTGCAGTATTCCAAATCGGACCTAAAGATTTTTCAACAGCTGTTTCATTCATAATATTATCTCTAGATTTAATTTCTATAGATTCCCTAATCAATCTCGTCAATACGGCACTAGCTAGTGGAAGAAAAAGGCGATTGCATGAATTGGTAACTGAAGCTAGCTCCAGTAAAAGATTAAGAACATCAGATTAAGATTGACTAATTAGTGGGCTTTTATTCAACAAATGAATAAACAATTATTATGAATATAGTCTTCAAAATTTCATCTCTAACTGTTCATTTGATTTTAAAACAAATAGTGATTTCAACCTTAATTTTCTGTTTTACACCCCCACCCTACCCATTGGAAATATTCTAATAATACAATAGTTATAAGTAATAATTTGTCTGACGCGTGCAAAGGGTAAATTAATGTCTATTGACTGCAGTTTCATTTAGATGTACGTACATGTGTATCAAAATAAAATAATTTAACCAAGTTTTTTAGTTATGCATACACATACACATGGACATGCGTGGCGTGCGCCAATAACTGTTATTAACTTCTCTATCTTGAGTACAACCTAGTGGCTTGAATTTCAATTTAACATGTGCATTAGTCTTTCGGACTTCTGGTTTAATCACTCATGGCATGTTTTTATGACGAGTGTTTCTGAATTATGGGTCTCCCCCATCTCAGTTACGTCATTTACACTGAGTGTGTTAAAAAACGAATAGTTATTGCATGCAATTGATAAATTATTATTCAGCCACTCTGGTCGAAATTAGTTAGATGAAAACAACGGTTATGAAAATGTACACACACACAAATATGTGACACGCGAATATCTAATGAAAGGTCAGTCTGAGGTATATAAATATTATGACTAGAGGAAATAAAACACTTGCTTCATTTGTTTCGTGAGATGCAACTGATGAAGGCCTACGGTAAGCATGGGCCGAAATATCGTGCTAAAAGAAAATTACTGGAACAATGAAAGCTGCGTTAGTCAAAACGCAGATCAGGTAACACTATACAGTGCTGCCTCACTCCCGCAAAACCATGAAATTTAAATTAATGTGTGGGCTTTAAATGAAAACTATGTCGACCTTTCCTAGTGAATGTATTCTAAATTTATCGCCAAATTCTATATATCAGATTGAATTGGTTGACTAGCTTCACAATTTTTCAATGTTGGCTACATAAAAGTTTATCGCCAATGTTTACTAGTAACAAAGATAAGTGCTATTTAGAAATGGAATGCATAAGGTTTTATAAATTATATATTATTTAATTATTATATTATTATATCATATTTTATAAATAAAAATATCTCTTTAAAGTTCAAAATATGACTATATTTGATATCTGTAATGTTGTGCTCACAAAATATTACGAACTTAATGAATATATCATATATAATGAAACGTTTTTCCGTACATAATTGTTTTGCTGCCAGTGAATTATAATTTGACCCGTGTCTAGTTCCACTTTAACAGTTGAGATGAATGCGCAGGCTAGAAAATAAAACAAATTTTGATAACCAAATTATGAATTACCTGAATGTGATTATTCGTTTACATTTACGAAAGTGTAAACTAATACAGACAAGACAATTATTTGTTTACATTTGCTTTACACATTAATAGTTGTGTTCATCAATTTTCCAATTAGAATTTCTATTTAACCACACACATATATATAAGGAGAATAAAATTAAGCAAAAATTGGTTGCGCGGGAGTTGGTAACAATTATTTTAATCAAGTTTCCGAACTTGAACAAAACACCAATCCCATTGTATTTCACCATTCTTCGAACAACATAACAAAACTACTGCCAGTCGCATGCAATGGTGTGTTTAGATATTTCATAATCATCAGCAGAGTACGACGGCAAATTAAATGCCAAAGATAAAATCGCAATGACTATATAAGAATAGGAATATTCAATATGCGGCTCTCAACTCCAAAAGTTTCTTATATATTTTGCTCATTCGAACAAAGAACCAGTCTACAAGATTATTTTAAATTATGAAATTAAAATTATGCATGTATTATTCTAATATATATTTATACACACACACACACATATATATATATATATATATATATATATCTAGATCGTTTACATCACGAGTTTCGCAAACTGATTGCATTAGCCTTGTCTAACTATTAGATTTTCAGAACAAATTATGAACTCTCATCTTATACAGAGATACAAAAAGTGGTTCTAATATATTGAGTTTATACATTTTGTTCATATGCAAATCTTAAGTAAAATAACAGTATTACTTCCCATACTCGATGTAAACTAAATTATTTGTTCACATGTGCTTTTGAACATTAATAGTTGTGTTCATCTATTTTTCAATTAGAATTGATATTTCGCGAGACACATTTATAGAGAAAATAGAATTACACAATAATTGATTGCGCGGGTGGTGGTAACAATTCTTTAAATCAAGTATGCGAGATTGAAATAAACACCAATCCCATTGTATTTAGCCAGTCTTCGAACAACATAACAAAACTACCGCCAGTAGTATGCACCGACGCGTTTCGAACTTCCATGCTCATCGTCAGAGTATGATGGCAATTTAATTGCCGAGGAGCAAATTTCAACGAATATATATATAAATAGAAATATTAAATATGCGGCTCTCACCTTCAATAGTTAATTATAAATCAATTATTCTCAAAGTAACCCTGCAATTTGCGTCTACTAAAATAAAGTTAATGATATTAATGTTACTACACAGCTTTACAACAACACTATACAGTGCTGCTTCACTCCCGCAAAACCATGAAATTTAAAGTTATGTGTAGGCTTTAAATAAAAACTATATCGCCCTTTCCTAGTGAATGTATTAGAGATTAATCGCCAAATTCTATATATTAGATTGAATTGGCTGATTAGCTCAACAATTGCGATTTATGAAGGAGGTTTTGTTGGGTAATTGTTCATGTAGCGATGCTAGGCTATTCGTAATTGTTTCTTGTAGTTGATATCGGAGAAAATTAGTTTCGTGGGCCGTTTTCATGATTAATCTAAGACCTCTTTCCAGTGTGTGGTTTGAGAATGCTAAGTCGAATTATCATACATGTATTATAGACAAGGTTGCAAAGTAAATTAGTATTCACTGTTAGTCAAAATTGACCGTGCTCTAGACGGCAATAAAATAAAATATTGTCAACACAAGTTAATATCTAGGCACAAAACCAAAGTCATAATAAACACAATAAATGAATCCAAATTGTCTTAGCAGAACAGTTACAGTTTACGTATAAGCGATTAAAAACACAAAATATAACTCCAGAATGTCTTAGCTGAAGAGTTACTGCCTGTGTATAAAATGTTAAAAACACAAAATATAAATTCAGAATGTCTTAGCAGAACAGTTACTGTTTATGTATAAACGGTTAAAAACACACAAAATACAAATCGTGGCTATCAGCGTTAAATCATACGAATCCACTGCATGTTACCGAAGAATTAAGAGCGGGTGTGTATTATTAGTAAACAAACCCATATTAATTACTAATTAAATTGCAGTTCAAGAAATCTCAATTAAAACTGCTTGAAACTAACAGAGATTGTTTCTAAAATCACACTCATGAGAATGATTATCTAAAATCAGAATTCGTATTTGTGACCCTATTTGTGACGCGCGGAGCCGCGTGTTACATAATAAAGGAAGACGTTTACTTATGCCATAGTTATTTAGCTCACCGCAATTATCATCATTATTACTGGGACTAAATATAAATTAAGTATGTTCGGTGCCAATGAAGGTCTAAAAATGCATTTCCTTAATGAAATTTCAGTCCAACCGAGCAAATTTCGATGTCTGCTCTACCAATTAAAACAGTGAAATAAGTCTGCACGTACAAACAGCACAAATTGTGTACGATAAAAATTAATTATAATTGTTTCTTCATATTCATCTAAATAATCGCAGCAAGATCAAAATGAAAAATAGTTTAATTTTTTCTTTATTTTGGAAAAGGTAGGGTAATAAAAATGGAAAGACAAATAAAGGAATATATCTACAATTCATTTGATCATGAAACAACATGCTTCACTTACTGAGCACAAACGAAACACTATTTACACGGCAAAATGGCTGAATAAAGTAAAATACAATCATATATAAGCAGTTAAAACATCCATATAATTGTTTAAGTTTCAATGAGTTTACAGCTTAAATGAACAACGCAAACGAACGATAACAAACGTTACTTTTTTTACATCTTAAGCATTTAAAAAATAGGTTTGCAATCGAGATTTTGGTTGTGTCTATCTGTTAATTATTTTTAGGTGTTTATCGAAAAAGTTTTAAGTTTATAGTAAATAAGCAAAATTTTGTTAATGAGAATGTGTAACAAACACTTGAATGCTAGCGTTAAATCCAAACTGATGTCAACAGAAATGAATTTACTGATGATGCCTACACCAATGTTGTAGTTGATAATGTAGCTGGCAGAGGTAGCGGCGTTTCTTGTTCAGTTTGTTTTACTTTGAACGGTTTTCATTCGATAAAAAAAGTCATGTCCGTCTCCAATTAACAGCTTTTCATTGCAAATGGCTGTCCGTTCATACCATCAGTGTCTGCACCGTTATTAAAATTGAAAATTATTTGAATAAGCGAAACAAAACTGATATCAACTAATCTATCTCTAAGTAGATAAATCGAGCACACTTGGTTTTTAGATTTCCTATAGACTGTCTAAAGTATTTAATGAGATTTTTTACAATGCATTGAAATTGTTGAACTTTAAACGCACGCTATGCTACATTTTTCAACGTTTCCACAAATCTGTATTTACCTTACCTTTGAAATTTAAATAACAATAAAAATCGGTTTACATTAGGTCTTATGTGAAAGATTTAATTATGATAAAGCGCAGGTGATTAAATTAAATATTGTAAAGAAAATTGGAAAATAGGTCCTCTATTAATTCACGTCTCTGTGACCGGAATGAAAATCACGTTACAACTTGATGAGATGCAAATTTTTTTGTGCTTTAGCTTTGGTTTGCTTAAGAGCATCAAACACAGAATACGCATATCTTGATTAATGAATTGTGATTATGCATATTTATTTTTATGTAGCTCAGCCAACGTACCCAGCACATGTATTTCATTACAACGTCGTTACTTGCTAGATGAGCAGACACGATTTACCAAATGAAGAAAGGCAGGATTGCTTGAAATTTAGCAAATAAACTAGACATGAGTATGATTTAGGTGGATGGTGGGCGAGTGATTTTAATTCTTTGTTGATGTTGTCGAAATGAGTGGTTATCCACACCGAGATGTGACCAAATTTTCATGTCCTCATTTTGACCCTTACGTGCTACTAATGCATAACTTTACCGGATTATTTATATTTCTAAGCAAATTTTATTCTATCCAATTTAAACCAAAGAAGAATACACCGTTACGTCCAAGGGTTTGTAGTTTTATTAAAGGTTCGAAAAATATTAATCAACCGAGAACTATCATTCGTATAAAAATTATATTTGAGCACTAAGAATATGAGATTGATAACAGCTCAGATTAGGTGACGGGTACTTCATAATCAATGAGAGTAAGTCTAAAAAAATAACACTAATTCTCACAATATAACAGTTAAATACTGTTTGTTGCGGAGAAATAATATATATGCAAGTATGTATTAGGATTGCGAACCTAGTAACAAATTAGAAGGACAAACTAAATACAGCATGAACGGAATGTATAATCTCTTGCACATTCGTTTCATGATTACTGGCGACTCATCAGTAGGAGCCGCTATTACGCCCTTTAACCACTATATTGTAGGAGACTTTTGCGAGATTATTCATTCCCTACATTGGTTTGGTAGCGGTTGTGGAGATCCGTGCACACGATTATTCCCCGGCTTTTTCCCGATGGGGGATGAGAGAAGACTGATATGAAGGATCACAAATGTATTGTAAATGACTTCGCGTATGAAATCATAAAAAGTACAAATTGACCGTGCTCTAGACGACAATGAAGTTAAATTGTAACACAAATTAATGGTTCAAAACACCAGTCACAGTCAAACTAAATGTCCGTACCTAGACGGTAAAGTAAGAAGGTTCATTAAGAATGGTTTGAAATGTAATAGTCACAGTTAAACAAAATTGTCCATGCAATCTAGACGAAGTAGAATGAATCATTTATAAATTTGTACGTTCCACAATACGCAATCATTCTTCACAACGTCCAATCGAAATGAATATATAAATCGATTGAAAATACATGATGATATGAACATATCACCGTTAAAAGTTGTCACGAAAAATAAATTGATGAAATTATTTTAAAGACTCAATGACAAAATCTAACAATTAGTTCATCATTATGTTTTAAATTATGTCATTATAATAATCCATTATTCTCTGGAAATTGATAGGCATGTTAAATGAACAGGAATCCCCGCGTAAGCTACAAGAATAATCCAACTGATGAAGAACGACTCAGACATTACTAATCCACCGCATTTTCCATGCGTATCGCAAAAGGTTGTGTATATTTAATAAAACATTACTCATAAATAAATTGCAGTTCAAGAAATCTCAATTAAAACTGTCGAACGAATAGATTTGGTTTTGTAACGCAAGAAGTGATAGATATATGAAAATGAAAGATTATTTGACCTTAAAGAGCAATATATTTGTCAAAATCGAACATTGTTGGGTTGTAACGCGGAGCCGCGTGTTACAATATAATTGGGGCGAGGAACGTACCGTCCAATTATTTTACATTCGTCACCCAAATATATAGTGGTTAAATGGCGTAATACCGGCTCCTACTGATGAGTCGCTAGTAGGCACGAAAAAAATGTGCTTGAGATTTTATTTTCCGTTCATGCTGTATTTGGTTTATACTTCTGGTAACAACTGGACTAATTTGTTACTAGGTTTGCAACACCTAATACATCCTTGCAAAATCTCAGAATGTTGATTGGAATCACATATGCATACACTCGTATTTAACCCTACGCAATTATAAAAATTCTTTCTAAATAATTTTATTGGATCTGAGAGTAAATAAATTTTCTCCTTTTATCCTCAAATATCTAGGTTAACAAAAGCAGATATTCATAAATTAATGAGAATGTAAATTTGGAAAATTATTATCAATTACCTGGATTAACCCCAGAACAGGCACAATTTCCGAATATGTTTGCTGCGAAAAAAGAACTTTTCTGCCTCCAATATCATATGCCACCGTTTAAAGAAAATATTTATAACACCGTACACACTATTTATTTTTACTGTGGATATCATTTGCGAAATTTTTCCATTATATATTACTGCAAGACCATGAAGCCGGCTTATCCACCCAAATGGATGCAGTGCAGTAGGCGTTAAACTGTAGTTGATGACAGATGAGTACCGATATATTACAGAATAAAATATAAATTTCTATTGATATTTAAACGTGAAATTATAAACCACGCTGGCTATCATGGATTCAGACAATTTCTATTGAAATTATTAAGCTCAATCGTT
This sequence comes from Eudiplozoon nipponicum, assembly GCA_029291075.1. Classification (NCBI taxonomy): domain Eukaryota; kingdom Metazoa; phylum Platyhelminthes; class Monogenea; order Mazocraeidea; family Diplozoidae; genus Eudiplozoon; species Eudiplozoon nipponicum. Next base: position 38,897 of record JAQBSW010004544.1, read on the forward strand.
GTTGCAGTGAATGACAAGCTTTGTTCAATGGATTTTTGCATCATTCACATTTATTTTCTTTCTTTTTTAATACCATTCGTTCGTGTTCTATAACAGGCTTGTTGAGTACTACATCATACCCGGCATTGATTTGGTTATCCAAATCAAATATCTCATCAGTTGGAACTCATTAATGATGTCAGTTTTTTTAAATAATGAACTTTCATTGTTTCGTTTTTGATTGTTTTGATCTTTGATCATTTTGCACTCTATAAGATAGTGCAAATCCTTCAATCTTTGGTTCATCAAATATTATATACTTTTGCATTTACACACATTTAAAGTGGCATTTAATTCAAAGAGTTACTAAGGCAGTGGCCAGAAGAGAATGAGGCGTTTGAGTAAACCCAATGTTGGGAATCACGTGCTTGTTACGAAGACCAATCTCCAGATTGCCACAGTGAACTTGGAAGTCATCTGTTAATTTAGAATAGTTTTGTCTTGATTGTTCAAGTACAATCAGGAATACATCAATTTAACAAACAACACGATGTCGCAACGATGTACTCATCAGTGACATCTAAGTATCAGTATCACATCGACAATTACGATTTCTAGATCTTCGACTGATAACAGATGGCCTTTCAGCATCACTACTAGAATCATGAACTCCTAATACATTAATCGTCTAGTTCTCTCAATAATTTACGTGGTGCTATTTGAAAGGAAATATTGGAACACTTATTTATTTGGCTACAAATTTTATGATTTTTCACGTCACACAAGTCTTCTCAAACCGGAAGTGTCAATCTATTGCATTCTGCACAAGTACAACTTGGAATCTTAGCAGAGTATTTTCCATTTTATGATTAACATTTAGAACAATGAATATTTGTTTGTTTATAAATTATCATATTTTAGGAGTATTTGTGAGGTAATGTATTTCTGTGTTTGATGGAATCTTGAAGCCTATCAATCCTCGATGATCGTCTGAAACGCTCCATTTCTGCTCGACGGTGTAAACTTTTCGATTCCTTTTGAATACTCAGATAGCCATCTATACGAGTTGCTTTTTTGTGTTGACGCGAAGACGTGCAGCCCGGGCTTCTAGAGTGAGACCTGCCTATGTATCGTTTATTTCTTTCTCTATATTAATATATGTTATAATAAGTTTAAAAAAACAATGAAAAGTAGTCACAAATTGAGGTAGATTCCGCAAATATAATTAATAATGGAGACATTTCAGTAAGACCTTAAATAAAAAATTATTAATGATTGAATATTTTTAACGTAACAAAATTCGAAATTATAATACAGTTGAAGAGGTTAAATTAATTATTGGACACCAATTAACCTCTCATATAAAAATAAATCAATTTTTATTTTTGGACATTTGATGTTATCGCTGGTTTCGTAAAACACTATTGTAATTTTTGAAAAATATTGTAATTTTTTTGGAAGTTCTTTTGTTCATATTGTCGAAGTTTTGGACTTGTCGTGTCGAGGGAAAATGAGAGAGTTTTTGCACTGAGTTGCTGAATTGCACAAGCGGGACACTGCGTGGTTCCATCTTCGACTCTTTGTGAATAAAACATTGTAATCTTCTTGTCAATTTGATCTTTTTAATTATCAGCGAAAAGAACCACAAATTTGCTTTGGGTATTTGAAGGATATATTTGTTTTAAGGTCTCAATCATTCTGATTCAGTATCCTGTGGATATCAGCGTATCCGGATAAGCTTACTTATTTAATATAATATACAAATTGCAAGTAATTTAATTATATCATGTCTGGTTTATTAAATACTGAGGATACAGAGCAGTTGGCTAGTGGACTTAAGGTTTGTAGCTTAAGAGATAGTTCAGAGGAACTTAAGTGTTCCAAGATAGATGATCATTCCGCATATATGGATTTTCCGGGCCTGGCATCCAGGAGACTGTCTTATGGTAGTGACCAAAGGGCCTCTACAAGAAATGGCGACCGCACCAGGATCCATTATGCGGAAAGATATGATGTAGATGATCGTTTTTGCCGCAATTCTATTGATAGCAATGTTAAGCTCACCATGTACATCAGACAACCATTCTGAATGGTTCGAAGAAGCAAGATTTTATTTTAAACTAAAACGTATGACCGACCCTATAGAAAGGTTTGCCTAGGCCTGATGGTGCTTACCTAAGCCATTAAAAAAATCTTTTTAGACTCAGGAATTTTGTTACTGAGAACGAACCAGAAAATGCATTTGAGCTTCTAGTAGAACTCCATGGACGATATCAACCCGAGAGGATTGAACGGATGACTGACTTATTACGTCAGGAAAAGATGGGAAATCTACTTCCATCTGAATTTTATGACAGACTTATTTCAAAATACATCGGGCTTAATATATCTGAGGAAGTTATAAATAGTATATTTGTAGCAGAATTGCCTGCTAGACTAAGAGCCACCTTGGATGTATGTGATATATTGGAACTAGAGTGGCCAAAGAAGCTCAAACGGTTGGACAAAGTGTTTCGTCAGAAGGAACTTCAGGTGTATGCAGTAACCGCAGATTCACGCCTGGAGCAGCAAATCAGACATCAATTAGAGAGACTCCTGGTCATAGAGAATGCTTTAAGTACCCTCCACAGGGATGTGGGTTGAATAAAAAATAATAAGGAAAGTTCCAACAGAAGTAGAGTAAATTCTCGGAGTCAGCGTTCAAATTCCAAGCATTGGAGAGGCGAATCGCGTGAGAGTGTACAAGAACCACGCGAGTGGTGCATATCGCATCGCAAATACGCCGAGTTTGGAAAATGTCAGGAGGGGGATGCACGTTTCCAGAGTTGGGTGGACCCCGATGGAAAGGAAGTAGTCTTCCTGTAGCCTGGTCGAAGCTGCCGGAAAACTAATGAAGCCCTCGCTAATAGGAGCCGTAGGGGGGGTTGCGCATGCAAGGCTCCAAGGTATGCATATTCGTGGCATACTAAAATCATCGAAGTTAGGTTCGGAAGCTTCGATGGAAGAAATGCGCGGTAATACAGTCCGTAAATCTGTTAGATTTCGGCTGGCAGGTAATCTTAAAGAGGTTGCTGTTTATAGCAAATATAAGTTCGTTATAACTGATGAACTTAGTGGCCTAAAATTTTTAATAGACACGGGTGCAGAGGTGAGCATAGTTCGATCTGATGTGGTGGAAATTGATAGCCCCCATTCGATTACCAACTATGGGCTGCTAATGGAAGTCCAATTGAGGTTAAGGGAGTTAAAGAATTGTCAGTGACATTGGGGCAGAAATCTCCATTTACGTGGAATTTTCTGGTCCCTGATATAAAGGATAACATCATTGGGATGGACTTTTTGATCCATTTTAATCTCGCTTTAGATCCCAAATCTAGGACCATTGGACAAAGCACTGGGATAGTGACTTATGCTGAGACTAGGACCTCAGTAGTTAGGTCAGTGAGACTACCCAGACCCGTCGTCGCCGATGACTTGGCGGATGTCATCAAGAAACACCTGGCCGTGTTTCTGCCATTCAATGCTAAACGCAAGGGTTTAAAGACAGGCATAGAACACCAAATCGAGTTGGTGGAGCCACTACCTTGTTCGCCGAAGTCTCAACCGTTAGCACAACATAAGCAGCAGGTTGCTATTGAAGAATTTAAGCGGTTGAGAGAAGAAGGAATTTGTAGGCGTTCAAATTCCAACTTTGCATCTCCAATATTGGTTGTTCCCAAACCTGAACCAGGTCAATGGAGGGTTTGTGGTAACTATCGTCTATTGAATTCGGTAACGAAAGGCGTATCGTATCCTCTACCGAACCAGAGTACTTTGGTCAGGGATATAATGGGGTATGAGGTATATACAACGTTAGATCTGCAGAAGGCGCACTATCAAGTACCTATGGAGGCAGAATCTATACCGCTCACAGCAGTGCGATTCCCTGGAGGAGGATCGCATGAATTCTTATGTATGCCTTTTTGGTTGAAGAATGCAAGTCAGACATTCCAGCGTCTGACAGAGGAAGTTCTTCAAGACTGTTCATTTACTAGAGTGTATATAGATGACATCATTATATATAGTCAATCTAGGGAGGAACACCGGGAGCATTTGGACATCTTTTTGTCTAAGCTGGAACATTATGGATTGGTAGTGAAACCAGAAAAGAGTAGGATTGGTTGCTCTACCGTAAATATCTTGGACACACCATTTCCAAGGATGGAATCAAGCCCTTGGAAGACAAGGTACAAGCAATCAAGGATGTGCCAGAACCTAGAACTGTACGCCAGTTGCGTAGATTTTTTGGCATGATTAGCTACTATCGTCGGTTCATACCAGGTTTAGCTGGAATTTTGGCGTCGCTAACTCAACATTTAGTTCGTGAACGGAGCACGATCAAGAAGTCCTGGCCTATTAATTTTAGCCAAGACGACAAGGAAAAATTCCAGAGGGCCAAAGATCTATTAAGCCAAATAACCACATTAGCACCTGTGGATTGGACTAAGCCGTTTGAGCTGGTCACAGATGCTTCTGATGTAGCCATAGGAGCAGTGTTACATCAACGGGAAAATGGTATAGTCAAGCCGATTGGATTCTATAGTCGGAAACTCCAAGATCGCGAGAAGCGATATGATACACTTGGAAAGGATTTACTAGCAGTTTTTTCTGCAGTGTTGCATTTTGAGCATTACCTAGATGGACATCAGTTTATGATATTTACTGATCATAAACCGTTGTTGAGTATCCTTGGGAAAGCAAATAGGCTAAATTATTCTCGGCGGGTGAATTCACAAATAACCCGACTCGCAGAATTTGATTTTACCATTTGTCATATCCCAGGAAAAGATAATGTGGTGGCAGATACTCTCAGTAGACCAGACGTATCAGATGAAGATATGATCCGTTCAGCGTCACTCGTATGCTCTATTGTATCTTCTAATGATTTTGTCCAGCAATTGATGGAAGCACAAGGTCTTGATCCTTTAGTAGCTGTGTTGGAAAGAATCCTTCATATACACGCAGGAAGATTGGAGATAAGTGGTTATTATGTGAAATCTCCAGGAGCCAACCTAGACCTTATGTACCGTTAGAATTAAGGTATAAGGTAATTCAGCAGCTACATGAATTCAGTCATCCTTCCATTAAGGCAACTATCAGAATGGTCATTGATAGATATGTATGGCCAAAGATGTCGAAAGACATAAGAGCCTGGGTAAGGACATGTGCCCGGTGTCAAACTTATAAAGTTTGGCGTCATACCAAAACTGAAATTAAAACGATTGGTATACCAGCGGGTCGTTTCATGCATGTTCATATTGATATAGTAGAAATGCCTGAGATTTCCGGCCAAAAGTATTTACTCACGATGGTCGATCGGTTCAGTCGTCAGTTTGAGGTAGCAATCCTGAAGGGCATGACAGCTCAAGAGGTCTTACTTATGTTCTTGCATAATTGGATGTCGCGATATGGTGTACCGGTAAGGGTAACTACTGATTGTGGTAGTCAGTTTATGTCTGAACTGTTTATCAGATCATTGAATACAATGGGGATAGAAGTAAGACACACATGTGCTTATAATCCCAGAGCTAATGGGATGGTTGAGAGACTGCACAGGGAGCTGAAGGCTGCATTACGCTGCACCAGTGGATCCAGTTGGATACATGATTTGCCCATAGTTTTGTTGGCAATGCGAAACAGATACAGAGTTCAGTTAGGAACATCCATAGCAGAACTTGTTTATGGAGAGCCATTGAGGTTACCTGGAGATCTTCTAATAGAAGCTCCAAGTTGTCTCGATTGGGCCTCTAGTTCAGTAGATTGGTTTGTTGGAGCATTGAGAGATAAAATGAGTCGTTTAGCTCCAACCAAAACTAGAAGTCCAAAGTCCAAATGCTATGTATCTTCAGATTTAAAGCTGGCATCGCATGTATACATAACTAACGAAAACAGACAGAATTGTCTGACTCCATTCTATAAGGGGCCATATAAAGTCAATCATATGACTGAGAAAAATGCATTTATAGAAGTAAATGGCACTGTAGAATGTGTAACACTGGATCGCTGTATTCCACAGTTTATTTGGACGGAGACGGAGACTGAGGAACAGTATTCACCGAAGTACCCAGAAGTTGAGGCGAGATGTGACTCAGAAATTGGTGAGAAAAAAGAAGAGTCGAATAAATATGCTAAAGAAGTAAAGATTAAAAACAAGACAACTGAAAATAAAGAACAATGCGATATGAATATGAAATCTGGTGAAGTACAAGCACAACTTGTTGAAACTCGGTCTGGAAGAGTCATCAAGAAACCGAAGAATGAAGACTACATAATGTATGGTTAATCATCTTAAACATGAGGGTGTATGTAGAGGTTAAATTAATTATTGGACACCAATTAACCTCTCATATAAAAATAAATCAATTTTTATTTTTGACATTTGATGTTATCGCTGGTTTCGTAAAACAATATTGTAATTTTTGAAAAATATTGTAATTTTTTTTGGGAAATACTTTTTTTCATATTGTCGAACTTTTTGGACTTGTCTTGTCGAAGGAAAATGAGAGAGTTTTTGAACTGAGTTGCTGAATTGCACAAGCGGAACACTGCGTGGTTTCATCTCCGACTCTTTGTGAATAAAACATTATAATCTTCTTGTCGATTTGACATTTTTAATTATCAGCGAAAAGAACCACAAATTTTCTTTGGGTATTTAAAGGATATATTTGTTTTAAGGTCTCAATCATTCCGATTCAGTACCCTGTGGATATCAGCGTATCCGGGTAAGCTTACTTATTTAATATAATATATAAATTGCAAGTAATTTAATAATATCATGTCTGGTTTATTAAATACTGAGGATACAGAGCAGTTGGCTAGTGGACTTAAGGATTGTAGCTTAAGAGATAGTTCAGAGGAACTTAAGTGTTCCAAGATAGATGATCATGCCGCATATATGGATTTTCCGGGCCTGGCATCCAAGAGACCCCCTTATGGTAGTGACCAAAGGGCCTCGTCACTGTAACTAAAATTCAAAAACAAAATAACGTAGAAATCACTACCGTATTACGCCAAGATAACCCCACAGCCATGATATTATTTCTACGAAAATATTAAGATCTCACCTCGTTCATTGTGCTAAAGCTACGCTGGCAATATGTGTAACACGCGGCTCCACGTTACAACCCAACGATGTTCAATTTTGACAAATATGGTACTCTTTAAGGTCAAATAATCTAACTCTATTCTTACACAATATTTCTCTTAACTGTGATTTTAGAAACAATCTCTGTTAGTTTCAAGCAGTTTTAATTGAGATTTCTTGAACTGCAATTTTAATTTTAATTAAAAGGGCATTGTTTATTAAATATACACACCCGCGCGCAGTACGCTGGGAACATGCGGTGGATTATTGTGTCATAGTGGATTTATTTCTCTTCGTTGGATTATTCGCAGTTTATACAAGTGATTTACTGTTCGCATCTAACTATACCTATCCGAATTTCAGAGTACAATGGATTATTATAATTAAATAAGTTAAAACCCAAGCAAACAGTGAATTAATTATTTGTGAAGTTTTTTCATTGATTTTTTTTCACGAGTTTAATCTATTTACCCTCAGTGACAACTTTAACTAGTGACTTTATTCATATCATCATATATTTTCAATCGGTTACATGTATTAACCACAATTCAGACATTTGTGAAAGAGTAATGGCTTGTGCATAAGACATTCAACTTTGTAAACAGTATTCAATTCTTTTGCCGTCTAGAGCACGGACACTTTTGTTTGACTGTGACTTGTGAATAAGACATTCAATTGTGTTAACCATATTTCATTTTATTTCCGTCTAGAGCACAGACAACTTTGTTTGACTGTGACTTGTGCATAAGATATTCAATTGTGTTAAAAATATTTCATTTTATTGCCGTCTAGAGCACGGTCAATTTGGACTGACTATGAATTAGCCTTGCTACTTTGTGTACAATTCATATGTGATGAGTCCAATTAGTCTTCTCACATCACCCATCGGGAAAAGGCCGGGGATTGATCATAAAAACGGATCTCAACAGCCGATACTAATCATATGTAGGGAGAAAATAACCCCGCAAAACTCCTACAATAGCACTTCCATGTTTTAGTATTGAAAATGTAAATTTAACAATTACCAGAAAGTAATAATTTATTATTGCGAAAATAAAACACATCAGAGCAAGTAGTGGCTGTTTATGCATATCAAACAAGACCGATAAATAGAAACCAAATATGCTTACAATCATGCAACAGAAAATTTTATTTTATTTACGTTTTAACCTACACAACTAAAGAAATATAATGAATACTCTTCATGAATTATTGCGGATTGCAAAATGGAGTGGGTTTTACACAATAAGAGAGTGATTAAGTATCAAGTTTCCAGCCTTGCCTAACAAGCCCAGGTTAAGGATTTTGGTCATCTCCTTTACAAGAAAATATATTGATTTTTTGTGAATATTAGAGAAGGAACAGACATAACAATGGAGAATATATTTAAGAAAAGATAAGTAATCTAAAACTGGCCGTAATAGCTAAGCCAAATATGGAGCTTCCATCATATAAGCGGGCAACAACGTTGAAAGCACAAAATCAGTAAAATATGATAGATCAAAGCTGTTAAGTAGGCCACACGTTGAAAATGTTTTACCTCAATGCATATCATTTCGAAAAATAATTATGTCAAATAATAAAATGTGATAGGAACTATGTCTTGCGTTTAGGCAGTGGCATTCTTTATATGCCAATTGATTGAACTTAACAACTATAAGTCAATTAGGTAGGCATCAAATTAACCAAAAATTTAGTATTTTGTAAAAAAAACATTAAGCATTAATCCGAGGAGTGCCTTCATATCTTGGGTCACATATGAATTTCAAAATCGGTACATCATATTTTGCCAAGAAACGATTATTAATTTCAAATTAAAACATAGGAAATATTAATTAATATTGGATATTATAACCACTTAAGAACTATAATCGCAATAGTACGATAAAAACGTGTGGTCACAATTAATGCATTTGAGCAATAAGTCAGACTTAAATATTAATATAAATATAACTCACTTATTTTTTTGGTCAGCCGCTATAAGCATTTCCTTGAAATGATAGAATTCTTCCCTTGACATTAGCTTGGATTCATGGCCAGGAAGCAAATGTGAAGTAACTTGGCCTGAAGAAAATTGGCCAGCATTCAAACTTTCTGCAAAATATTCGCCATTTGGCAAAGAGAAATATTGATGAGGATAGGTAGCGACCTGAGACTGTAAAGCATAGCTTAGATCGAAAAGATCTGGTGTAGGAAATGTGTTCATTCTTTCTAAACCAAAAGCGGTTGCATTTGCAATTGCAGCCGCCTCTGTCAAATTATGCCAATAGAAGGAATTAGCCAAACACTGTTGTAAGTAGAGGTTTGATTGTTCATTTAGAAAACCCGCAAATTGATCAACGGCCGATGGCAATAATTGCGAATTTGGTGGATCATTTAAACAGGAAGTATAAGAAACTAAATTATTGCTTATATTAGTACCATCGACCAATTGTGCAGAGGAAGCAGCGGTATGTTTGTCCACGGAGCAGTTTATAGCCGTTGAGATTTCAGTGTATGAATCATCGCGGATGGATTCTGATGCTTCATTTGTTGATGGTTTAAAATTCGGTTTGGCAGCGGAAAAATCAAGACTACTAGCTAGTTGTTTAATCATTAGTCTTTCTTCATCGAATTCTAACAGAAAATCCAAAACTTCTATCGGTTTACCGTTGCGATCTAACCAATATTTCACAAGAATTTGCGCAGTTGTATTTGGAATTATATTGCTTTCATAATCGCCCAGCGGGGCACCACACGAAATATTTGGGCATTTCTTGTCGACACGTGCTTGTTCATTGGAAGCATAATCCATTATGCATTTTTTGCAACATGAAAATCCACAACAACAAAGTAATATAGCATCCTTAAACAAATCTTTACAAAGTGGGCAGATTAATTGTTTTGTTGGAGTACGTTGAGTGGTCGGAATGTCTGGCGGAATTTCCTCAATGGAATTTGCATGCTTTTTAGTCTTCTCAATTGTCATAGCCTCCATTGGAATTTATAAGACCAAAAATTTGAAGATCTTTCACCGTAGCCACCAAATTTCTTGTTCTATAATTGTGATGCGCACCAGTTGTTCCGGAATTAAAATCACATATAAATGTCCCAGGAAAACCAATGACTCCTTTAATGCAAAGAAATTTTAGAGGCATTTTTATGACAAAGAATTATGTACTGATAATATTTTGAATGTATTAGAATGAATATATATTATTCTAAGTATAAAATAAAGATTTTCAAGATGACTCAGAAGGACTGATTTTTTTAAAAGATGATTACTCACAACTAATTAATTATTGCTATCAGTAATTGTAATTCTTCTGACTACCAAACGATAAGTCGATTGTAGCAGAAAATCTGTTTATTTGCATATTATCGCATCAATGCATTTTATACGCATTGATTTAGTATCAATTCCGCCTCATGTGATTAAGGTTCTATTCGGTGGGATATTCCAGTAAGAAATCACAGTTAAGAAATAAGTTTAACATTTTCATTTTTGTTAATCAATTTGTGGTCAAATCAAGCATATTATTGAAAATGCACCTGGTATAATGTTCATGGGCATGAGTACATCCAAGGACAACGTCACTAAAAATACTCTATTTTTTATATGTAAATTTTATGATAGATGCACATATTTATAGCTGGTATGCGCAATTAATTATCCATAGCAATTTCTTTTAAACAGTGATTCTCTTCCGTCTTTAACACCAGTGATAGCATTGGATTTTCTGTTGATAGTTTGATAAATCAAAGTTCGAATGAATTTTTGAAATATCTGCTTCACATAATATATTCTCTCAATAGTTTATCTTAATCGATTGTTTATCTTATCAAGTTACAATATGCCATACTTTGCTGATGCGCCGCTAAAAGTTAATCGGTGACCACACAAAGAAATTCGTAGACGTTAAGGGCAAAATTTGTTTTAACAAAAAGTGCTTTGAACAACCGAGATGGTGAATGTGCAAAAAGAAGTCTTCTGTTTGAAGCCGGTGCAATAGTGAGACTTCAATCATGCTCAATCAATGGAATGCATGGACATAAAGAAAATTGGTAAGAGGACACGAATTTCTAATGTAAAATGAGATCAAATAGCTCCGTAAAATTTAAGTGACACAGATTGGCCCAATAAATCACACATTCCAGACTAATTTTAATTTAAATTCAGACAGATTTGTAAAAACACCACAACGCATTATAAAAGTGCTCTACGAGCTGCAGATCAATGTGGTCGGAGATCAAACCTTCATTTAGTATTGTTGTTAATTAGGGAAGCATAAGAATATGTCGCTTTTGATTGTGTTTAAAGAGCCTGTATGCATCTCTGATTACTTTTCTGTGAAAAAGGTGTGAGTTTAAAGATGTAATAGGGCACAACAGCATCGTAAATTTGCCTCAGCAGTGAAATTCACATAATCTATCACACTCTGTCTCACATTCCAACAAAAATACGTAACGAAATCATGCAAAATGACGAGATTCAATTATTATTTTGTATAAAAGCAAAGCGTTATATACAAATTTGAGGTATTTTAGCAGGGTTTGTATACCGTTGCTTAAATTTGGATCAAGCTAATTAATATTTACAAAACAAATTCAAAAGAGTATGACAAAGCTGGTAGGCGTGCTAAATATTTGGAAATTTCGCCAAATAGAGCTACTTATCTGTAATATATGTTTTATGTACTTTAGTTAATTAAAATGAGGACGTTGGTCGAAGCTCTGTAAATCTGGCAGACTGATTTTTCAAGCTACGAATATTAAGCTGGTAGCCGAGAAACTGCGAAATAAGAACCGGTACTATGTTAAAAGTGTAGAAAGATGTTTGGGAACAGAGAGTATCACTACAATAAGAGAATCGCATTAACTACAAATTTATTGCTAATCTGCAATATCTGGATAAACACACAATTCACACAAATCCGAACCATTTAATTTAAGAATGTATGTCAGTGAAAACCATCTAATAGGGACAAACGCTTTGGAGGCAAAATATAAGAATATAAATAAAGACCTTCTTATAGCGAAATCTCCTATGATATCAGCGCGCATAATTGTTTTTTTATATAATTATATAGATGGATGTAGTTCAATTGTAAAACATTATGTGAAATTCCGAATTCGAACGTAACAATAATAAAAGTTTTCTGAAAATAAATTCTCAAAGAAAAAATACTTCATACGCAAAAAATTTTTATACCTCAGCAGAGCAATTTTAATTTTACACTGCTTAGAGAAAATGTAATGTCTGCAAAATATTTAATGGAAACAACATTTTTAAAATATATTATTTTCTAGTTCTATATTCAAATATTATTAGAAACTCAGTAGATCCTTTATTAACTGATTCTACATTTTCTAGCCATAATTTACAATTCTTAAGCAAAGGCCATTACCACTTGTTCTTATTACAAAGATTGAAAACATTCGCTATTTACTAATTTAACTAAACGACTAAACAAAAAAAATTTGCTGGCGGAAATATTGAATTGCCGTTTCATGAAGTGATTAATTATTTTATTACCAATTAAAACCCCGATAATTAAAATTAATTTTTTTCCTGCTAAGAGTGAACTATTGATCGATTTTGTCTACTGAAATTGTTTCCTTAAGCATAATTTCATCGGATGAGAATTTTTACCATAGTCATTTTGAACCAATTTTACTTAATAATCATGATTTACCAAATACAAATGAGGATAAATTTTTCGTATTGCCAGATATTACGAAACTCAGTTAAGAATTTATTCCATAAAATATTAAAATTCCTTCATTTTTGATATTAGTGAACTGATTTACATCTCCACAATTAGAATGTTTGTTGTAAAATCGACAAAAGTCATCGGCTCTCTTTCGGTATTGCGATGAATAATTTCTAAGATAAACTTAATTGTATTTCGCAATCCATACATATAATTTGTCAATTAAGACGTGCCTGGCTAGCGTATTGTCCGTAAGACGTATAGTTACAACAAATATAAGAAGAATTTAGGATTTATTGTGTGTTTTTATGTTTGAATATGAGTCAAAGTAAGCTAGATAACATGAATGTAACTACTATGGAAATTTCTCGATGAGCTCTTGCTCTAACAAATCTTGATATTTTCCCATATTGGCCTAGAGAGTGTGTTGAAACTGCAAAGATGACAGCAAACTTAGCTGCAAGCAATTTATTGGTGTGTTGCCCTAATTTGCAACAATACAAAAATTAGGTTTGTTCTCCAACTACATTAATCTGCAGTAGGTAGGCTAATTTGGATTAGCGTTGTGAGATAGATATATGCAGAAATACTATTATATGTAGCTTTGTCATTATAAAGTAAGCATTACATATCTGAGCAAAACCAATTCATTTAGCAACTACTGTATCATTTCGCAATATTTGAAATTTAAATCATTAAACTAAGTTTTACTGGAATTATTTAATATCAACTAGCGAGAAATCAATACTTTAAGAAACTTAAAAGTTCATATTCGTATATTTAAATTAGTGACAAGCAAACCTTTAAATTTGCAAGCTTGATATAAAACACCAATACCAAAACATTTGGAAATGTCAGTATAAATTAAGCATCTCGTGTACACATACGGTTTTTGCTTACCGGCGATTCACCAGTAGATGCCGATGTTACGCCATATATTTACAGTATATTGATCAAGAAATGTGGCAGCGGAGGACAGTAAACTTTTCTATACGAGCAGTAGTGGTGGTAACTTCATATAAAGCCATCGACAATGCGACATCCAAGCCAACTCGCTATATATAGCAAATGCTGAGCATGTAAAATTAATCACCCGTATGGTTACCGAGTCGGTATTTGGTGACAACAAAATAGATATAGTTTCAAAAGGCGGCATTTCCAAATATTTAATTTCGCCTAGCTGGTTAGTTATCTTTGTATTTTAGTTTGGTTTTTAATAGTACAAATAACTTAATCAAAATTTAAATCAAGATATTCAAATCATGCTGTTATACTTAAACTAAACATATATGTTCATTTACATTTTTAAAGGTTATGTAAATGCTACAAATATTCTAAATTCTCTACTTATACAGAAGAAACTTTATAAATAAATCTTGCCATTTTACTTGAATTAATTGGGTATCTGCATGTTTGATTATGAGACAAAGTAAGCTAGATTATATAAATGTATATACGATGGAATATTCACGATGAGCTCTTGCTGCAATAAATCTTGAAATTTTCCCATATTGGCATAGAGAATGCATTGAAACTGCAAAAACGACAGAAAACATATACACAAGCAATTTGTTCATATATTTTGCTAATAAGCACCAACAAAAAACCAGGTTTGCTTTCCAACTACATTAATCTACAGTAGATATACCAATTTTAAAGAGCGTAGTTGTGTCTACACATTTTTATTTGAACGTAAATTGCAATTAGTTTACAAAATGTGATTGAAACGACAAATAGTAAAATGTATTTGTTTACAGCAATTTAGGCAATTTATTAAGAATTTTAAAATTTCATTAACTTAAGTATCTTTAAATAAAATTTGCAAGCTTGAAATGATCACCGATTGTATTAAATATCCAAATGCAAGCATGAATTGAGCACCTTAAAATATAATATATTCAATTGATGCAGTAGAACGGTTTCTTCCTAATTAAGAACTTTTCAAAGACGAAACCGGTTTAATCGATGAGTTTTATTTTTAAAGTTAAAATTATGCTTGGTTTATTCTAACAAATATATTCATGATGGTTTCGGTGTTAACATATAGTTTGCAAACTTGATTTCAACGAACTATTCAAATATTTTTTTGTCGTAGATTTATAAATACACATCTGATATAAAGGCATAAATGTGATTCTAGAAATATTGAGTTTACTAATTTTGTTGCTCGCAAATCTCATGTAATCAATAGCATAAATAATTATAAATATTTTGATTCCACCGAGGACGAACTGCTATTCGTTTTCTGTTGATGGCTTAATCTAACACGCAGGTTGTTTCTAAGAGCTAGCATTCTTGCAATTAATTATTAACTAAACGAAATAGCACTAATTGCCAGAGTAAATTTTTACAGTTGTCTATCACCATAATTTGACAGAAATATGTGTACCAATACTATTCGTCTGCCTTAGAACATTTCTAACGGTTTATAATAAGGCAAATTTTATCAGAATTACCAGGAACTGCTTGTACTAAATTAATGTTAGCGATACTATTTCTCCTACACAGCTTTACAACAGAACAAGGCACTTATATATAAATGCCGCAAAATACGTGAAATTCAAAGTTATTCATTGACTTTAAATGAACACTATCTCGGCCTACCTAGTGAAATTATTCGTCACAAAGAACCAGGTTTTATATACCAGAATGAATTGGCTGATTGGTTCCACGGCATTTCAATGATGGCGGTATAAATCGACATCAAAATTGAACACAAAGGTGTTATTTTAATGATGTGGGACTGATATTTATCATACGAATTGACTTAACGTCAACTTAGTACCATTTGAGAAATAAATTATATTTCAGTCGGTGTATTTTTTTGCATATTTTGTCAGTAATTTCTCTCGATTATTTAAATTTTGTAGCGAAACGTTACAATTCGGAACTGTTTTATGTGTTTGAGCATGAAAGTTTTTATTTTCTGTACGTTAGGACATATATCAAAACTGTATCATATTAAATAAAAACCATAATTTCAAAATATAGTGCATTCGATTTCTACATTTAAGGAAAGGTAGAAATTCTCTAGGACAATTAATAACGAATTCTAAAATTTTGTCACTAAATGTATATTTCAGTAAGCAATGGAAACCTTTTTAATTTTATCAAATTTATAAGCTTTATACAAACACTAATCCCATTATAGATGAAACTGTCAGTTTATATTAAACATAGGAAAATGTGAAACTAACAATTCATCCTTAGTTAGTTGGAACTTTGGGTCTAAATGGATGCCATATAAACTCCACCTAATGGAAAAATAGACTAACCGAGTTACATTAGTTAGTAAATAACTAAAAATTTTGTGAAGTGTAGTGTGCGGCAGGATAGCTCAGTGGTTAGAGCACCAGATTCCGAAGCAGACGTGCCCAGGTTCGAGTCCTGTCCGCGGCAAATTCTGGCCAGTACTTGATGAGTTCCCAATAAGGACGAAACCGGTCTACTGGATGAATTGCCTTTCTACACTATACAATTCTTAGTTTATACTGACATATGTAAGTAATTAATGGGTCAGGTGTTTATATCAAGACCGCAACCTTGATTATAATAATTGTCATCACCACCCGCGCAACCAATGTTCGTTTAATTATATAAATGTTCATTTCAATACCATTTCCCCATGTAATGTGGTGTCTGTTCAGTAATGACAGATTGGGCATGGTTAGTTTGAACTTTGGGTCTTAATGGATGCCATATGAGCTCCACCTAAAGGAAAAATTGACTAACCAAGTTACATTAGTTGGTATATAACTGCAAAATTGTGTGTAGTGTAGTGTGCGGCAGGATAGCTCAGTGGTTAGAGCACCAGATTCCGAAGCAGACGTGCCCAGGTTCGTATCCTGTCCGCGGCCAATTCTGGCCAGTACTTGATGAGTTCCCAATAAGGACGAAACCGGTCTACTGGATGAATTGCCTTTTCTACACTATACAATTCTTAGTTTATACTGACAAATGTAAGTAATTAATGGGTCAGGTGTTTATATCAAGAACGCAACCTTGATTATAATAATTTTCATCACCACCCGCGCAACCAATGTTCGTTTAATTATATAAATGTTCATTTCAATACCAGTTACCCATGTAGTGTGGTACCTGTTCTATAATGACAGATTGGGGATGGTTAGTTGGAACTTTGAGTCTAAATGGATGCCATATGAACTCCACCTAAAGGAAAAATAGACTAACCAAGTTACATTAGTTAGTATATAACTGAAAATTGTGTTCAGTGTAGTGTGCGGCAGGATGGCTCAGTGGTTAGAGAGCACTAGATTCCGAAGCAGACGTGCCCAGGTTCGAGTCCTTTCCGCGGCGAATTCTGGCCAGTACATGATGAGTTCCCAATAAGGACGAAACCGGTCTACTGGATGAATTGCCTTTTCTACACTATACAATTCTTAGTTTATACTGACAAACGTAATTAATTAATGGGTCAGGTGTTTATATCAAGACCGCAACCTTGATTATAATAATAGTTATCACCACCCGCGCAACCAATGTTCATTTCAATACAATTCTCCATGTCGTGTGGTGTCTGTTCAGTAATGACAGATTGAGGATTGATAGTTGGAACTTTGGATCTAAATGGATGCCATATGAACTCCACCTAAAAGAAAAATAGACTAACCAAGTTACATTAGTTTGTATATAACTGAAAATTGTGTGTAGTGTAGTATGCGGCAGGATGGCTCAGTTGTTAGATAGCACTAGATTCCGAAGCAGACTTGCCCAGGTTCGAATCGTGTCCGCGGCAAATTCTGGCCAGTACTTGATGAGTTCGCATTAAAGACAAAACCCGTCTACTGGATGAATTGCCTTTGCTACACTATACAATTCTTGTCTACAGGCCCTGAACGCTGGACTTGCATTTACCATGCTGTGTCATCTCGTTACTTAAACTTTAGTTGCTGCACAAATAGTAATCAGTAATCGATTATCTATTAATGTGACTTCTACGTGTGTCAGCCACCACGGTGTTGCCGCAGATCTTCACCAAAATACTTCTGAGCCTTGAACAGCAACTCACCTCTCTGGATACGGCAACTATACTTATCTCGGTCCATCCACACGAAGGAACACCGGCCAATTAGTCAGAGCATTCAACTAGTTTCTAGAAGTACTTTTAGACACTACAACTATACCTAAACGTCTGTTCTTCACCTTAATTTTGAATATTCATTATTCAAAGTCTTCTGTGTTTTCCTCACCTGTTGTGTTTAACCAGTGAAAGCAGAATTTTGGGGTTTTCTGTGGTTAAACCATTCAAAACATTTCCTTCCAACGTACATGTTATGCCAAACTGTAGAAGCAGATTTTGATTTGGATATTCTGGAAACAGATTTCGTCAGTTTTCTCTAGTTATATCGCTCAAACTGTTGTTTCACATTTTTGCGTTCATGTCAAACTGTGGAAGCAGATTTTGGTACATGCATAACTATTGTTTTAAAATATATATAGTGTACGTATGATTGTAAATATTATTCTTGATATATGTTAAGTCCCTTTATGCATTTTAATGTTCTGTAAGTCTCATTTAAACATGAATACCTTGTATTCTAAGTTATCTAAGTGCCTATCCGCCGGTCTCACATTTGATGACGCCAGGCTATCCACTTTGAAGAGATGTATTACAGATTTGAGTAAAATACTTAAAAGAATCATCATATACAGGACAAATGCTAAACGAACCATGGATCAACACTATCTAAATCATAATAAACGACAATCGAGAACAGCTCGATCATTACTTGGATGATTACAATTAACAAGATACTTTTTGGTCTTCACATTCAAATTTCCAAAAACTTGCAACTACAGTTTATGTTCACTCCTTCCGTCCATGAAAAATATGCCACGTAGGGAGCAAAAACGATAGTCATTTGCAATGACCAGCCTATTTGTCTACATGACCCGGTCAGACAACCCAAAGCACTTCTGCATATTGTCGATTTCAAAACTAGCGAAGCATTCATCGTAGACATAGGTGAAGCAGTTTCAGTTCTCAAAGGTGATTCCATGGTTGCGGTGACTCTAGGCGTTTTAATTGCAACAGCTACAGAGGAGCCCATTATTACTTATGGTTTCCGGCATCGCACACTCAACATAGGTATACGAAGTAAATTTTCTCACAACTTCATCATTGCCAAGGTCTCACAAAACATAATAGGCATTGATTTCTTGCTGAATTAACGGCTGATAGCTGATCTTCCTCATCAAAAGATTATTGACTCCTCAACCAGACTTGAGTAAAGTTTGAGGGTACTTATTTTCGAGTGTTTGGAGTTACAGATCTTTTAGCCAAACCCAGTGAACCTTACAGCAGATATCAACAGCTCTTTGAGAACACAAGTTGCTGTTCGATCCCAGCAAGTCAGAGTTTCGAATCTCCAACACGATGCACCATATCGTCAAAACAGGACAACCTATAACTCTCGAAAAGCAATTGTTACCCTTGCTGTGCTGATAGTTGCCCAAGAGAAATTTTCAAGACTATTGTAAGAGAGAATAATTATACCATAGAAAAGTTCATGGGCGTCTCCACTGCACGTATTTTCCAAAAAAAACGAATCGTCCAGAACTATGGAGATTATCGCAAGCTAAATTCTGTGACCAAATCCGATGCATATCCAATCTAAACCCCTTACTTTAACAACTCAGCGTTATCAATAACTTCTCAGTGATTGACGTCAGACAAGCATACCATCAGTGCGCCACTTCATCAACATCATTGGAAGCAGCGTATTTTCTTTCGTTTTTAGATTATCAACCATTAGTTAGCATATTTCAAAACGCGACATCAACTCTCAAAAAGTATCCTGCCAGCTGTCACGCCTGGGCGAATGGCGAGCAAATCTCATTGCAAATGCACTTTTCCGGCCAGAAGTTTCGCCACAACCACCTTCGCTGTCGCCATTCACAGTCAACTTCGTGACTCACAGGAAACTGCAATAATGCACATCCATCCCGCAAACAGAACAGCGCGGTGACACTCACATTCAAAGATCAGTAGCTCGTCACATCACCACGTTTGTATACCAAATCTAGGAAGGTACGCAGCCACCTTGGTGTAGCAGAAGATCTGCAACAAGACAATTCTGAGACTTTGATCAGCAACCAACCTCTCTGGTTTCGACAACTCTACTTATCCCGGTGCATCGACAGAAAGGAACACCAGCTAATCACATAGAGCATTCAACAAGTGTCTAGAAATACTTCTAAACACTGCAACACTAATTAAATTTCTCGACATTTTCCGGAGAATGCAATTCCTGTCCCGATAAGCTCCACACACAGTAAATGTCTCTCATTATCTACGAATTTGTTTACATATTTGTAGCGTCATGCAGCATTTACGTGCAGCCGGCGCGTTTACACAAATAGGCTTGAATTAAATATTAAATATTCTATATAATGGGATCGGTGCTTTTATCAAGTTTTCAGACTAATTTAATTGTCTAAAATTAAACTATCATTGATTGCGCGGGTGGTGAGAAAAATGTTTAAATTAGGTTCGCGGGCTGGAAGTAGACACCAATCACATTGTATTTACACGGTATTCGAACAACTTACCAAAATTACCGTCAGTCACACACACTGATGATAACCATGGAAGGCCGAAACGCGTCAGTGCGTGCGAGTGGCAGTAGCATTGCAGGTGTTATCAGAGCCGCGATATTTGTATTCAATAAATAAATAATTGAAATATCACTAATTGGCAGAATCTATGTATGCCATTTTCTATCAGCATCATCGCTTACAGAAATATGCATACCCACTGTTCTTCATAAACCCATTTTTATCATAATTACCTGAAACTTGTTTTTACTAAAATAACGTTAGTGATAGTAATACTACTACTACACAGGTTTACACCAACGCAACACCCTGATTCTTAAAATGAAGTTTGCGAGCTTGAAGTAAGAACCAATTTCAACCAGTCGTCGAACAACATAACAAAACTACCGCCAGTCGCACGCACTGACGCCTTTCGACCTTCCATGATCATCAGCAAACGGCAAACTGACCAGCGAGGATCAAACCACATTGCATATATTTGGAAAGCAAAACTAAATATGCGGCTTTCAACACTATTAGTTTTGCATACATTGTACGTGACTCGAAATGTCAGCTGCGCAACTTCTATGCAGTCACAAACATTAACTGTTTTTAGCTTTCGTCACATACATATTCATAGACAATAGCATTTTGTAAAAAAATAATTGATTGCGCGGGCGGTGATAACAATTCTTTAAATCAAGAGAGCTACAAAGAGTTAATGTTCGTGACTGCATATAAATTGTAGAGCCGACATTTCCAGTCACGTATAATGTATGCAAGACTACTAGAGGTGAGAGCCGCATACCTAATTTTGCTTTCCATATATATGCAATGTGAATTGATCCTCTCTACTCAGTTTCCCTTCGTACTTTGATGATGATCATTGAAGGTCGAAACGCGTCAGTGCCTGCGACTGGCGGTAGTTTTGCTGTGTTGTCCAACGACTGGTTAAATACAATTTGATTGTTGTTTACTTCAAGCTCACAAACATGATTTAAATAATTGTTATCGCCATCCGCACAATCAATTCTTGTTTAATTGTATTGTCTATATATATATGTGTGTGGCGAAGCCCATACACACAATGTTCTTTACTGCATAGACATTGTGTAATCAACATTTCCAGTCACGTACAATCTATGCAAGACTGCTAGAGGGGAGAGCCGCCTACCTAATATTGCTGTCCATGTATATGCAATGTGGTTTGATTCTCGCTAGTCTGTTTTCTGTCGTACTCTGCTGATAATCATGAAAGATTGAAACGCGTCAGTGCATGTGACTGGTGGTAATTTTGTTATGTTGTTTGACGAGTGGTTAAATACCCTGGGGTTGGTGTCTACTTCAAGCTCACAAGCTTGATTTAAATATATGTTACCCACACCCGCGCAATCAATTATTTTTTAAATGATAATACACTGATTTTTCACTGCCGCAAAACCATGAAATTCAATGTTACATTTGTGCTTTAAGTGAATACTAGCTCACTTGCTGATATTAAAGTGTTCCACTAAAAATTAGTTTACTTAGTAAATTTTCAAAGAGCATAAAACGACATTATATTTGTTAAATTAATATTCTTTACTCAAATATATAATACTTACTTTTTAATTGCGATAGAATTGATAAGATTTACAGTCTGCATATGTTGTATGTATTGATCTGGCGAGGAGGTCGCATATTCGAAGACTATATGAACTTATCTCTATTATAGCTTGAATGCGCATTCGGTAAACTTTTAATCTGTTCAACATCAAAACCAATATTTACTTTTAATTTCAATCAAGAATCATTCTAGTATTGTTATTTTCTCAAGAAAGTTTATATTGCAAATGATAACCTGTAGTCATTACAATCAAGGTTTCTTTAAGTATCAACTTCCAAGGATGTTGCTTTCGTTTACTAATCGAGGTTTCTAAGGTGACTATACGCAGTAAACAAATATCAATTCTAATAGCAAAACAGATGAACACAACTATTAATGTTTAAAGCAAATGTAAACAAATAAAAGTCTTTTACGTATTAGTTTACACTTACATAAATGTAAACGAAAAATCACATTCAGTTCATTCATAATTTGGATATCAAAATTTATTTCATTTTCAAACCTGTGCGTACATCTCAACTGTTAAAGTGGAACTAAACACGGGTCGAATTATAATTCACTTGCAGCAAAATAATTAGATAGAAGTAAAACGATTCATTATATATGATATAATTATTAAGTTTGTAGTATTTCGGGAGCATAAAATAACAGATATCAATTATAGTTATATTTTAAACTTTAAGGACATATTTTTAATTATAAAATATGAGATAATATTAGAATAATTAAATAATATATAATTTTTAAAACATTTTGCATTCCATTTCTAAAATACACTTATCTTTTTTCCTATTAAACATTGTCGATGAAATTTTATATTGCCAACTTTGAAAATTTTAGAGCTAGTCAGCCAATTCAATCTGATATTTAGAAGTTTGCGATTAATTTAGAATACATTCACTAAGAAAGGTCGACCTAATGTTCATTTAAAGCCTATAAATAACTTTAAATTTCATGGTTTTGTCGGAGTGAAGCATCACAGTATATTGTTGACGTAAAGCTATGTAGAAATATTAATATCATTAACGTTATTTTAATAGATGCAAATTTCAGGCTAACCTTGATAAAAATGGGTTTATGATAAAGCGTGGGTACATATACTTTATTATGAGATTATGGTGATAGAAAAATGCCTACATAGACTCTGAAAATCAGTAATATTTCATTTTTTATTCAC
The DNA here is from genome assembly GCA_029291075.1 of Eudiplozoon nipponicum. Lineage (NCBI taxonomy): Eukaryota > Metazoa > Platyhelminthes > Monogenea > Mazocraeidea > Diplozoidae > Eudiplozoon > Eudiplozoon nipponicum. Next base: position 62,032 of record JAQBSW010004544.1, read on the forward strand.
TAATTTCAAATTTGACGGCTCTGATTAACAGCCTGTAGGTTTGCTCGAGGCATCGGCGGAATGGTAGTAGTATTTCACATATTTATTATCCTCGGGAAAATCATAAGTACTAGAAGTATTTGTGCTTCTGTTTGCTTGAGATTTGCGAGAACCAAGATGCATAAACTCAATATTTTTAGAACCAGATTTTTGTCTCTATGAGTTCATAATTTAATTTCTGAAAATATAATAGTTGAATAGGCTAATGCAATCAGTTTGCGAACTTGATATAAACAGTGGCCTGAATATATATATATATATATATATATATATATATACATATATATATATATGTATAAATATATATATATATATATATAAATATATATATATATATATTAAAATTTTGTTTGGGCAAAGAACAATAGTCAATAAACATTACACTAATAGTTTAATAAATAGGATTTACTCAGATATGCAATCTTAGTTTATAATGATATATATATATATATATATATATATATATATATATATATATATATATATATATATCATCATCATCATAAAAGCCATACAAAGTCAAAAAGTGACTAAATGTTTCACTGTCCTTATATAACCATAAGAATTGAAAAAATTATATAGTGAATTTAGACAAATTATTAGTGAGATTTAAGAGAGAGAGAGAGAGGCAAAGAGAGAAGGAATACCTTGCTACTATGAGTAAATTTATCAGGATAACTCACAGAAATGAGGCAAACTAAACCTCGCCACAACACCATTATGACAAATTAAAATTCGGGCAAGGCGACATCAGCAATACAGCTTCCTTGCGGATTTCACTGTATCACGTCATAAACAAACCAAACCTTGCAGCTAACTTTTACCTACTAAGAAAAGAAATTTACGAAGATGATTCTACTTGACATCTGCAACAAGATCGCCACTGAGCTCGATTCGATGCCATATCGCTAAGGGTTTGTAACCAAGAACTATGATGCGCACGAGAACCTCATATTGGCAGATGAGTGGGTCCTAAATTACCCAATTTAGATGTAAGTGACTTCAATTGTTTCTGCCATGTCAAAATCTGCCCACCTTGTTTCTTACGCCAATTTAGTGATAGATGAGAGAACAGAGCTCTACTGGGTAGTCGAAATGAGGGCATACGCAACACGTGACCGAACCAACGAAGTTGATGGAGCCTTATTTGTTTTTCTAACGACGAGCTCTTATTGTCAGATCCACAAATACGTCTACGGATGTCAACGTTAGTTATTCGTTGTTGGTAACCAAAATGTGCTATACTTCTTAAACAACGACGATTGAATGCCTGTAAGCGTCTAAAATCATCAGCTCTATGAGGCCAAGTTTCACTAGCGTATAGTAAGACTGCGCTTACAGATACATTATAAACACGACCTTTAAGGCAAAGCGAAATATTCGCGTTTCTCCATAAATGACGAAGGTTCGAGAAAGCTACTCTAGCTTTCGTGATCCGTATTCTCACCTTTTCGGACATATTTCCTACGTTATTGATAGAGATCCCAAGATATGTAAACCTGTCGACTATGTCTAGATCTTCATTCAGCAGACGCAACGTTGGAGTGAGTGGTGGGTGATCTTGTAACAATATCTTACATTTAGAGGGTGCGAATTTCATACCGAAAGACGGAACAACGTCTGTTGATCTATTCAAGGTGGCCTGGGCAGCATGCTGATTGTCGAATAATAGTACGATATATATATATATATATATATATATATATCATCTAGATAATATATAAAATTGTTTCAAAATGTAAATGGTAAATAGTTCTCCTTCAAAAAAATTATGCTTAATGAAACAATTTCAGCGGTCAAATCGATCAATAGTCCATTCTTGTCAAGAAATAAGTTGATTTTTAGATAATTAGGAATTACTTTGTAAAAAAAATTTCACATCAGAAAGCGGCAATTTAATATTTTCGCCATTCGAAATTTCGTTTGTTTAGTCGTTTAGTTAAATTAGTAAAGAGCAAAAGTTTTAACCTTTTGTAAAAATAAGGTTTGTGAATAGATTTGCTTACCGAATTGTAAATTTCGGCAAGAAACTGTAGAATGAGATAATGAGGTATCTATTAAATTTATAATAAAATTTGAATATAGCACTTGTAATTAAAGTATTTTTGAAATACTGTTTTCATTTAATACTTTGCAGAATTTATATTTACCCTAACCAGGTAAAATTAAAATTATTGTGTTGAAATAATGAAAATGTTCAGAATAAATCTATCATTTATTATAATTATGTTTGCGAACATGATTTAAACACATGACTCATTAAGTACTTACATTTTGTCATTATAATGTGTCAGGTTTTTATATCAAACTTGCAACCTTGATTATGGTATATGTTACCACCGCCCGCGTAACTAATGTTCCTTTAATTTTATCATTGATTCGTTAGCGTTTGGCATTTCACATGTTTTAAAATTAAAATACATACCCCTGTGAAATTTTATGCACACCTATTATGTAGGCTAATATTATAGGTGATTATGTTTTATGATGTCTTTTTATATTCTTCTACTTTTCATTGAAATGTAAAATTCGATGATAGAAATAAAATGAATAAGCAATCAGATAGCATTATTGATTTTTCTTCCGTCAAAGAGACCTCTAATACTTCAGCATGTACGACTGAAGTGCAGACAGTGAAAATTGTTAAAAAAGACTATAAAAAGTTTACCGCAATAACGTCTGAAACTGGAGTAAGTACTGGATCATGTAATTCAAATGAAGCGTCAGAATACTTCGGCAGAATCTCAGTCGCTATGAATTTCGTCGTCGACACAGTTGGCGTTGCTTCCTCTGCGCCATCGGCCGATGATACTGATATAAGCAATAATTTAAATTCGTAAAATTCATATTCCGGTGATCCACCACATTCACAATTACTACCACCTGTCGTTGATCATTTTGCAGGTTTTTTTAAGTGGTGAATCAACCCTAAATTTACAACAAAGTTTGGCGAATTTATTCTATTGGCGTTGTTTGACAGAAGCGGCTGTAGCTGAATACACATCCGCTATTAACCTAGCAGGAATGAATACGTTTCCCACACCAGATCTTTTAGATCTATGCCATGCGTTACAGTCTCAGGCCGCAACGCATCCTCAGCAATGTTTCTCATTGCCAAAGACGCAGCATTTGACGGAAATTTCTAATGCCGTCAGTTTCAACTCAGGAGAAATTTTTCACAATTTGCTTCCTGGCCATGACTCTCAGCTTATGTCAAAGAAAGAATTCTATCATTTAAAAGAAAGGCTTAAAGTTGCTGAATTAAAAAGTAATTGAGCAATGATTATAGTAATAATTTAATCAGCCTAGTTTACACTATTGCATTAATTCTGAGCAAACTCTTTTATCTCAGCTTTGTGTTTTAGATGTAAAATTGTTTTAATATAAAATATTAATTAATATTTTCGATTTTACTTGATCTGTATCAATTGTTTTATAAAGAATACCTTAGCCTTGATGCAGCATATAATGTCTATAACTTTTTATCATTTGGCATATTTTTTCGGAATGATTTTGAAGCATGCTATAAAATGTTCAAGGTCTGCTTTGATCCAATATTTTGTGCTGCCTTAGTGCGATTTATCGTAGTCTTATGCTCAAAATTGAGTACGCTCAAACTTTTATGCTTAGCTATTGCGTCCAGAATTAGATCACTGCTCGAATGTTTAATATATTCTTTATTGGCACGTTTTTCCTTTCTTTGCATTAAGTAATTAATTATTGCAAGGAATCAATACGTTTTCATCTAAAAGAGGTGACCCAAATCCTTAACCTGGACTTTTTAATAAATACTGGAGGCTTGATATTTAAACTCACGCGTCTTGAGTATAAGCCACTCCATTTTTTGATCAAAAACGATTCGTATGTCGAATTCAATTTATTTCTTTATTTGTGTAGCTTAAAACATAATTTTAAAAAATTTTTCTTTTGCATTTTTGCTTTGTAGTTGGCGTTTTGTTTTGCGTGAGTAAATAGCATTTACTTGATATAATGCGCTTTATTTTCGCAAACTGGTATTGCTTTTTCTCAATAATAAATTATTAATTTTTGCTATTTAATAAATGACTTCTCTGAACATAACCACATAACAGTGTTACAGTGCCAGCATAGCTTTAACTGAATTAATGTATTGAGATTTTGAATATTTTCATTCTAAGTTATATTTTTCGAAAACGGGCATATTGACATCATTTCTGTGATTATACAATTAATCAATCAATGATTACGTGAAATGAAGTAGCATTTCTGTAAATCATGTTTGTGAGATTTAAGTAAAGCCAATATAAAAACTACCGTCCATCACACATACCGGCACGTTTCGACCTTCATTATCATCATCATAGTACGATTGCAAATAGCCTACCAAGGATCAAACCGCAATTCATTTATACGAAATGTTTACTTAGTTTACCTCTTTCACCTCTAGTAGTCTCGCGAACAATTGAGGATCACATCGCAATTTACATATATGGAAAGCAAAATTTTCCATCTGGCTTGCATATCTAGACTCGCTCACATTGTACTTGATTGGAAACGTCGACTAAACAATATCTATGTAGGCACGAACATTAACCATTTTCAGCTATCGCCAAAAATATATATATATTTATATATATATACATTAATATAGGTAATTAAAATTTTTTTTAAATACAGCGGGAGTAATGTTAAAAATTCTTTAAATTCAATCTGCGACCTCTAAGTAAAGAGAAATCATTATATATATATATATATATATATATATATATATATATATATATATATATATATATATATATATATATATATATATATATTGAATAAATTTAATTCTATAACAATCGAATAAAATGTCAAATATGCTAGAATATCCGTGCAAAGAAGTATGAATTAAATTTGACGAAGACGTCAAATTTATATTTTATTAACGATTAGTCATCATTATAAAAGATGTTCCATATTTAAAAGGCTATTTTGATTACGAACGAGCATATAGAATAGAACTAAATAGAATATAATGGGTAAACTTGATTGGAAATGTTGACTAAACAATACCTATGCAGGCACGAACATAATCCATTTTCAGCTATCGCCAAAAATATATATATATTTATATATATATACATTAATATAGGTAATTAAAATTTTTTTTAAATACAGCGGGAGTAATGTTAAAAATTCTTTAAATTCAATCTGCGACCTCTAAGTAAAGAGAAATCGCATTATATATATATATGAATAAATTTAACTCTATAACCATCGAATAAAATGTCAAATAATCAAGAAAATCCGTGCAAAGGGGTATGAATTAAATTTGGCGCAGACGTCAAATTTATATTTTATTAACGATTAATCATCATTACAAAAGTCGTTCCATATTTAAAAGGCTATTTTGATTACGAACAAGTATATAGAACAGAACTGAATAGAATAGAATAGAATAGAATAGAATAGAATAGAATAGAATAGAATAGAATAGAAGTAGAATAGAATAGAATAGAATAGAATAGAATAGAATAGAATAGAATAGAATAGAATAGAATAGAATAGAATAGAATAGAATAGAATAGAATAGAATAGAATAGAATAGAATAGAATAGAATAGAATAGAATAGAATAGAATAGAATAGAATAGAATAGAATAGAATAGAATAGAATAGAATAGAATAGAATAGAATAGAATAGAATAGAATAGAATAGAATAGAATAGAATAGAATAGAATAGAATAGAATAGAATAGAATAGAATAGAATAGAATAGAATAGAATAGAATAGAATAGAATAGAATAGAATAGAATAGAATAGAATAGAATAGAATAGAATAGAATAGAATAGAATAGAATAGAATAGAATAGAATAGAATAGAATAGAATAGAATAGAATAGAATAGAATAGAATAGAATAGAATAGAATAGAATAGAATAGAATAGAATAGAATAGAATAGAATAGAATAGAATA
>JAQBSW010004545.1:0-67993 GCA_029291075.1 Eudiplozoon nipponicum
AGCTATGTGTAATAATAAACTAGTAATCCTTTTTATTTTAACGTGTACACATTGCTTACTTTAAACCGTAAACAAAACACCACAAGTAACTCTCTCCTTCGGTGCATCATCCTTTGGTAAGCATTCTCAAAATGTACTGCTAGCCACGCACACGTATTCCTTCAACAACTACGCGCGCACTTACACACACACCTCTGCATTTGCACGGCCCTGTGGTTGATATAAACAATACTGAAGCCTTCGAAGGGAAGGGGCGTATCCGCATCCAGCCACACCACGTTGATGGACTCGGTGCGTACTTGGAAATGGGCATCAATTGGATCGTTGCGAAATTGATAGGTCAGAGCGACAACTCGCGACAACGCAAATCACAGATACCTGTTTTGTAATACGGCTCCATTAGCACCAACACTATGCTCGTCATATTTCGGTTTCTGGCGTGCATAGAAACGTCCCATCACATTTGGATCACGTGGCTTTGACACCGTTAGGTGAGAGTAAATGTTATGCCTTGCTTGCTCTGTTGCTTATCCGTATAGTTTATGTAAAATCTGTTTCACTCTCTGTTCTGTTTTAGTCCATCAAACGACTTCCGGGAACCTCGTTGTCGAGTACCGCGTCTATGGCCCAGGCTATGGACTTGCTTAGTTCGCAGATGTCAGAAAGTCGCCTGGGATATGACGGCCATGTGTCGCACAGGAATTCAATGTATCTGTCAGAACTGCGTGAAGCCAGTTTCCCTGACCTGAGAGAAGAGGACGTGCAAGTCTCGCAAATTTCCGAAAAAGGTAGGCTTTTATGACAGCACAATTTCGAACAATGATTTATCAGTCATGATTACAACAGAAATTTGGCATCTGATACCGAGCATTATATCAGTTAGACGCAATTCATAGTAAATCTCACGTTGCACTATTTCGTGTTCGCTAGGATCAATTATTTCTTCGCATTTTGTTTAGCATTTATGTCATCATTTCATATTTATTTGTCGTTCTTTGATTGTGTTGCGCACATCAAGCTACTCTCGAGGCAGCACAGGGCCAACTGGTAGCTCCCTCTTCCTCAGAACCGCAGTTAACTTCTTTGCTTGGTGGGCATAAAATTCACCCTTCAAGTAAATCTGTCGTGACTCCTGTCAAGAAGACATTTCCCGGAGTTGTGGTTACAACCAGTGCCATAGAAACTAATCAAACACAATCGACTGCTTATTCGATAAAGTCCGACGGCCAGGAGGGCCGTGCGACGGCTGGGTCTGCAACAGCGAACTCATCAAACGTAGCACAACTGAACCAAATGAAAACCGTGGATTTCGCCAGTGACGGGACGAGTAGTCGACGCCTTTCGACGTCCAGCGACACTGAGTCAATTTCCTGTATGGAATTGAGTCGTTATATATCCACCACACCGTGCAACCAGCAGGCAACATGTTCTTCAATCCAGCATGTATCAGCTGGAACAGTAATAGCAGCTGCCGGAGGTACAGACTAATTGCGAATGCTTGCATGCTTTCGGACGGTGGTTTATAACTTTTAAGTAGCTGTGATCCTAAATGATCTCAACTCGTGAATTTTTATTTTTATATTAGGAATGTCCCCATTGAATGGTCTAGGGTCGGTTTATTGCATGTAAATCATCAATTTATTCTGTCAATACCTAATTATCGCAGTTGTGTTCTTTCGGCTATAAATGTTCTGGATTTCCTTCAGACTGAGCGAATGCGAAATCGTCCGATTTGAAGTTTTATTTATGTTTACTAGCAGCCAGATTACGTGTGACTTGTGACTACATATATGACGGCAGGGTGGCTCAGTGGTTAGAGCACCAGACTCCGAAGCAGACGTGCCAAAGTTCGAGCCCTGTCCGCGACAAATTCTGGACAGTATTTGGAGAATTCCCAATAAGGAAGAGACGAGTCTGGGTTAGAAGTAATAGTAAACACATAGAATAGGTCTGGGTCTCGACCAGCCACTGGGCTGCTACACTTTGTCGCCGTGGGAGCTGCTCTAGAAACCTTGTTAGCCCTAGATGATGGTGCATGAGGCACCAAAATAGTCAGGATAGTGAGTGCATTCGGTGATTTCCAGGCATCACAGGGTTTTAGCGTAGTTCGCACATCTGAAGTCTGGTCAACGACGAGATCGGCAACGACTTCGTGGCATAGCAAAGGCTGACCGAGTAGAGCCGGCGGACCCGAAGTGAGGATTGGTTAAGAGAGGTAGTCCTTCAAAGCGTGAGAGACTTAACATCACAGGAGCAGGCAGTGGAGCATCTCAGAGTACACTCCCAATAGCAGAACATCTTCTCCTGGAATTGGCCCATCTAGAGAAATTAACCTTGCTAATAGAGAGGGTAGGGACCGCTCTATCAGTCATACTTTATAATATGGTGCTAGGCAATTAATCAATTATTCAATCATAGAAAGCCAATACGCAGAGATTGCGTGGCTGCGTTGCGGTGTTACCAGCTAGGATGGTGCTAATTTTACCGGCACGACTAGCTATAACTCGCCGCTTACCAGGTCGAGTGTTCGTATGGTAGTGGTCAACGTTTTTTATGCGAATTATTTATTTTTTCTGTCCAGTTTCCGGGATATTTAGTTTTTTCTGTAAAATTACTCCTGTTCTCATTTAAAACATCAAAATATGTATAAAAAACCTCCAGGCTCGAGCTTGGCTTCTTCGTTTCGAATGAGCATACCGAATATATTGGCGCTTTTGGAGAACTCTGGAGGTGGACCAGCACACGCACCTGGTATCACTGGAGAGGGTCTTGTCTCCACAGCTGGTACAAATTCTACGAGCATTGGTGCTACTGGTACCACTGGGACTGCTGCCGGAGGTTCTGCGGCTGGCACTGGTGCCTCTGGCTTTGGAGTAGGCGGAAGTGTTCAAACAGCAGTAGCCAGTAGTGCCTCAGGACGTCTACCCGTGATAACTAGGAAGGATTTGCGCCAGCTGGCTAATCAATTGCCAGGCACTAAAGTCGCTCAAGTGATAAATGCCGCCTTGGAGGGCGCTGAGTCGCATCCTCTGATCGCAGGTCAGCTTTTTTTTACCTCAATTTTTGCTCAATTTGGCTGTTGCATAAGAGTTCCACGTGTGCTTCGAAAATGTTTGGAATTCACCTGCGTTGTGATTTTCACCTTATGGATTTTCGTCGAATTTTGTGTATGTATTGCTTTGTAAAGGCTACATTTTTGTTTTTAGCAATACCCAGTCCATATCTCGAAAGTAGTACAGCTGATGTTAAAGCACGTACTCTTGTTGACGATTTTCGTCATGTATGCGGGATTTAAAGTTTAAGAATCAGTTCTGGTTAAGGATCCTGGGAGTTGAAATGCGAATGGAAATTCGGCAATGATGGTGGTACCATCTCAAAAACAGATCTGCGTTCGCGTTGGTTCTGTGGTCTGCAAGCACACAGATAAGAGCCGACATGGCATTAGTTTGTGATATCCGCGAAACCACAGTACATAATCTCAATCAATATAATTGGCAGGTATTCATTTTATTGCGCTTCCAGTTAGTACTGACATGTTCATGTTTAATCTAGGCCTGGTAGTGTGTCTTAAATTGATCGTAGTGACATTTGCTCCTATTGAAGATTTGGAAATAGATAATGGATCCGTCTATTTCAGGTAGCTGGATAAATAACCTTGGCAATACCAGCCAGGAGATGAATACAACAATCGAAACAGCTGAAATTGCCTTTATCCACCTTCGTCGTTTGGAACGAAATGATGGCATCTCACATCGCCGTTAGTAAAGCGCTTCCATGGCGCTCACTCATAGCCATTTGTTGGTTGGATGATCACTCGTCTATCTATGCATGGTTCTGTGCTTTGCGTGACTTATGTTTCAGACTACCTGCCCCTTGTCTAACTTCGCTTCACTCATTTATCTTGTTGCATGTTTACTGTTTAGCCGAAAGTTGTCGTTCTTTGTCGTCGCCGCCGGCCGCCGCGGCCAGTACTAAGCTGCGCAGTAAGGACCTGGTCAGTGAGTCTGACCTCACCAGTCCGCTGCTTGTTGGTCAGGTAGCTAGTCGTATGATCCAGCGCTACTTTTGCGCGCCGGCAAAACAAAGAGAATTCAGCCAACCTGCCACCAACTATTGTGGTGTGTTGATGGTGTCTTCATCGTCGCCAAAGAATGATTCGTTGACGTCAGCCAGTGGAAATTTCATCAAAGTGAGTTGCAAATGTGTGTTCTCATTTGCTTTCTTTTTTATTTTCTTTTTTACTTCTCGCAAAAAGCTCTATTTCGCACGGGCCAGCTTCTCTTCGTAGGCGATAGTACAATTCGGCATGATCAACCGATATTGAAAATAATTGTATTCGGTGAGAAGATAGCTGGTCTAACCCTCCTGGAATTCTAGCCATCTACTGCGAGTAGGATGTGCAGATAGCCTAGTTAAACAGTGCGCCAACCAACACAATCGACGTTCCATAACAAAACTCGTTGGCGATAGTGCATTCAAGTGTGGCCGAATTGAGCTGGTCGGCTCGTAAGTATTTCTCTAGAGTTATGCCGCCTGGCGGTCAGTTGGCAATTACCCAAACAAAACCGAGCGAATAGGTCAATTTTTCAAACAGTCCAGGCGATGCCATCTATGGTTGGCCACTTTCGATGTTTCTGCAGCCTAAACGAGAACTGACAGTGTGCTTCACCTGAAGACTCTTTATTCAGCTTAGTGAAATAAACGGACGATTCAACTTGTATGAATAATTTTCAAACAGCAATTGCAGTAAGGCCAATACCTCTGTAAATCCACACAAAACCAGATGCGTCCGAGATCACCAAAAATCATAACAAATTGAATTTACTGACGACTTGCCACAAGGCGCCCACCAACTCGATCGTCGAAGATGGTTTCGTAGCACTAAGATCTAGACCGTATTAGATTCGCTCTTCTGGAGTGCAATTAGTGTGGCCCCGAAGCTCATCTTTCACTTTTGTCATTATAAAAGCGACGTCGGTGTATTCAAGATCCTCATGCTAGCTACTTTCACCGATCCTCATTCCTGGCAGGCACCGGAAATCCTAGTTAATTGAATTCACCGACGACACGCGCCAGGGCACTGTTCAGCACGATCCTGATCTTCAGATAAAAGCTGACTATGGCGATGGTTGTGGATTCAGCAAGGTTTAGAATATGCAATTGTGTATTCGGTGTTACTTGATATAGTCATTTTGGGAGAGCAAAGGTGATTAGGTTTGGCTAACTACACAAATTATACAACGGAGAATGAAAAGCGAGAATGCGCATACTGAGACATGCACACACACACACACACACACACATACGCATACACGCGCACAAATAATTCGCCAGTTTATATTTAAACTACGTAGGATGATGAAGATGATGTTGCAAACAACAGATTTCGCCATGCTTCTACTTTGTAAAACAGCCGGAAATACGCGTGTTCTGGATGCGGTTCCTATTCCAGCTGCGTCTAATCTAACCACCTTTGAATTTGCATCACAAATAGTCGTTTAGTCCGGCCTACATAGTGCATTGAACAGCTTTAACAGTTTAAAGTTAAATTAATAAATCAGATCTGGATCATCACACATTGAAAACTGGCCATGCTATCGGTGTGGATTAAAGATCCGGGTTTCGACAACGCAAACGTTTAATGATAATATACTTCTAATTTGATTTTACCAATAAGTCTCTACATCAAGGTTACGAGCTTGAAGTAAACACCTGACCCATTAACTATTTACATTTTGTCAGTATTAACCAAGAAGTGTATAGTGTGGAAAAGGCAATTCATCCAGTAGATCGTCTTCCTCCATATTAGGAACTCATCACGTAGTGGCCAGAATTTACCGCGAACCGGGCTCGAACCTGGGCACGTGTCTGCTTCGGAATCTGGTGCGCCGAATACTGAGCCACTTCTTTTTACAATGCTTTGTTCTATTATTTTTATTTTTTTAAATACAATTTCTTTCACTTTTCTCATGGTTACGCGTTAGTAAGTTGTCAGTAATTGGATGCGGCCATATTGATTTACGTGATTCTACTGTGGATGATGATGATGATGATGATGATGGTGATGTGTAATTCGTCTCCTTTGCTTTATCATTATTCCTGGTCTTCGTATGAGGTTTGCAGTTAATCCAACTTAACTGGCCTTGTTTTCCCGACTTACAATCAAGTTGAGTCACGAGGAAAAGAAAATGGCCTTTTCTTAAAACAGACCGATGCTTCGTTGCACAATTTCGTTTTCAATTCAATTTCCAAATGCACAGAAATGGCCAACCTACGCGGCGTCAGATTTCGCTTGTTTCGAAACGAATTGCGATGCTGCTGCTGCTGCTCTCTCTTTTCTGCTGCTGCTGAAAGCTGTCGTCGTTTGTTCAGATAAAGAAGAAATGCTCGGGTTCCGGAAGGGATAGAATTAATCACGACCAACCACAGGAACAGCACAGTTGCTGGCTACGCTTGTCTCGTGCATTCGACCCGCTGTTGCCTCAGCTGAGTTATTAGCTTGTAATTTAGGCCCCGCTGCACGAGGGACCGATTCCGCTTGTGGGTTAGATTTGTATAAACTTTATGGACTAACTCTGTCATAATATTTGATTTTTTCCACTTTTTTTTACTGCCTCCTAGTCGCTGCTGCTGTCAAAGCTGAAAGGTGCATCCACGTCTTCGTTAAACCGAGAGGACGACGGTTCCGGTCAGGCGGAGGCGTCACATGTTAAAGCCCAACACGATGCTAACAACCATTGCCACGTCTTGCCGTCCACATTCCACGACTACAACATGTAATTTTGATTAATTGTAGCGTTTCTCGGCTGTATTTCAAATATTGTCACAGTCTTAAAGTAATGCTAGAATTTAACTGATGGCACTATTGAAACTCCTATAACAGGAGTCTCCAAACGCCTCCTGCAATCATAATCTAGCTCTCGACCTGCACATGGCAGAACTGCATAGCGTCAAATTGTACCTAAATTTATGCAAAAATGGAGATTTAAAGTGCCTCTCCTGTTGTACCTAGTTTGCCGCTAGACTCCGAAACATTCTCAACCATTAGAAGGTCTCCTTGCTAGTGACTCTGACGATGCGGCGTGATCAGTTGGCCGATATCGTGAATACAAGTAGTCGACTGGGAGATTTCTGGTCTGGCCCTGAGGCTCCAGTCACCCACTGGAGCTGCGTCAGTAGCATGGTTAAGATGATTTATTGTCGACTTGAAGCAGACTACGGTTCATCAGGAACCTAGGCTTCGGTTTAAAAAAATTAGATGCATTTCGTTTCAAAACTGCACCGGATGGACATTGACTGAATACAGTAATTGTTGTGGAGTTCTTCTTTTTCGGCCATAGATCAGCATCATCAGTGCATTAAACGTCAGCAAGCTGGTTACGGACACCGACGTTCACTCAGTAAAGTAATGCATGGACCTCAAAAATACTACATCCAGAACAAAAGTGAACAATACGAGTGCAATAATAATTCCTTGTTAAATAGTGGAGACAAAACGGGAGATTGAGTGAGACATGTTTTAGTGCGAATATACACCGATCGCTCACTGTCAAAGGCTTGAAGCAATAGAATGATGTCGGCCTTTACGCCATCATTAAGCATAGCGCGCCAAATCATCCTCGTGTGGATGCTACGAGAATGTAGTTACAAGGACGTTATTTTGGGCATAACATTCAACGAGATATTCTTTAAATCAAGTTTGCGAGCTTGAAGTAAACACCAACCCCATTGTATTTAACCATTCGTCGAACAACATAACAAAACGACTGGTTAAATACAATGGGGTTGGTGTTTACTTCAAGCTCGCAAACTTGATTTCAAGAGTTTGTTACCACCACCCGCGCAATCAATCATTGTTAAATTCAACGAGATATTACCGAATGGGTTAAAGCATGCCGACCATGTCAACTTGCGAAAGTCTTTCGTCATAATCACCGTTTCGGGCTGCCTAAGACTCCTTTTAAATGTATCTATGCTGATATTATCAATCTCTCCAAATTACGTGGTTTCCGCCATTGATCTACATACAAGAGGGCTTATAGTGATACCACTAACTGGTCAAGATGCGGAGACCATTACCTATGCGTTCTTGCTACATTAGGCGGCACGATGTGGAGTACCAGACGTAGTAGTCACTTGCCAAAATGCCAATTTCATGACGCACATATTCAAAGATAACAAAGTTCCCGGGAATTTATGCGCGCAGAAGTACAGCGTTGATTCATAAATGTAACGGTCCTGTGGAACGCGTAAATCGCGAGTTAAACGCGGTGCCATGTGCGTTTCGCGAGCAGTCCGGTTGGATTACGACACTCACATTAGTACTACCCTGTATGCGATCAAGGTATCACGACAGCATAATTACGTCAGTCTCAAGGGTCAGATCTGATCATAATCCGCAAGTTCCGGTAGATTTAATGCGCGGTTTTGAAGTAAGCGACGGAAGTTGCGCAACAAATACAGTGTGTTCTAAATAGTCTGTGTGCACAACCAATGAGAGAAAACCATTCTCCAAAGCATATTTTGTAAGCTTTAGACGTATTTTTGTGCAAGCTTGTCAGAATAAACGCTGTTCAGTCAACGTTGAAGCCCAAGTATACCGGTCGTCATGTAATGATCAAGCGCGGCCCGAGGTTCTTTTTGATTAATTATAACAGAAATAATAAGCCCGTGTCTGTTTATCGATTGGAGCCTACGTTCGAATTTTGGAATAAGACACCAATGATAACTGAGTGTGGACAGGAACTAAATTAGAGCACACTCAATAAATGAAATCAAGGCACCGCCCACGAGTTCGATTTAAACTTGACGTAGATTTCGTCAATTTTGACGGCGGGTGATGTAGCAAGGCCACTTATAGGGACATTTTGTATGCATAGATATTCAGAAAACTATTTTCAATTTAACAGTCATGCTTATTGACGCTCGTAATGCTAGGTTAAGAATAGTCTTCACTTTCGTAAATTAGGCCATTTCATAATTCTTCACATTTTCTAAACGGTGACAAATTTGAACTTATGCAGTCTGGCTGAAGTTGGGCACGAGAAACTTGTGATTAACACTCACTGTGAAAATCAATTTTTTAATCCAAAACTATTTCCAAAATTAATAAATGTGCATTATCAAACTTTTTCAATGTATAATTTATCGAGGACCATTTTAGTATTTTTACTGTGTTTTATCAAGAATCTGGCAGCACGCATATATATATATATATATATATATATATATATATATATTTGAAAATATTGTTAAATGGTTTGTTGACTTTTTGTTTAAAGTTCGCATTATTCCGGCTTTTGTTGCTTCCGTGTTATTTAAATTAAGTTTCTGACTTGAATATAACGCTAAAGCAATAAATTTTCTAACTTTAAAATTGGTGCTCATTTCTAGTCTGTGTACTTGACTACGGTGGTGCTTATCACTGCCCGAGCAACAAATTAACTTTAACTAAATGTTTCATGCTGTCGTTTTTAGTATTTACTTGAGCTTATTTACATTACTACTTTTTCCATAAAAAAGTGAAACCGGACCGAGGTCGACTGTTTCGTTTAATTCATCGGTGCCGGTTGGTGTCTTCGCTGAACCGCCTACTCGAGCAAGTTGTTGCCATGTTGCAGTTCAGAGTAGTTTCATTGTAGCGTCGCCTCCTGAGGTAGTCACAGTCTGCACACAAGCTGATCCTATTCAACAGGAAAATGTGTCATTGTCTACATCGACCAGTGATCTTGCCGAGGAGAAGGCAATCGACAAATCGTCCACTCATGATGTGGAAGTACAAAATCAGGTGATGACAGCTGATGCCTCGGTTCAATATACGTTTGAAGGCCGAATTGACCAAGTTTCGCAGGTCGGTCCGTCTAGCTGCATGAAGGCAACAACAGCCGGTCCTGAAGCATCATCTGAATACACTGGTTCATCGCTGGATAAGTTTAGTGTTTCAGGAAGTCGACTGAGTGAACTGGCCGACGTACTTGAGTCGGATTATGATGAGGACCACGACATGCTTTTGGTCAGAACTAGCGCACTGACTGCCGCTCCTCCGCAGAGTGTGTTGACCAGTCACGCTGGTGATGATACAGTCTCTTCATTCATGTTTGCCAGTACCATGGAGGAGACAGTTAAGATGCCACCGGGGGTTCATGAACTAATTGACACCAAATCGCCAGTCCTAATTCAACATAGGGATAACAACGCGATGCCAGATCGACTAGTTGAAGTTGATGTAAACCTTGCTGCCGATGGTCAAAATAAAGAGAAAGTGGATCGTGATGAGGACGACGACAGTGATGAGTTTAACAGGTAACTACTTCGCCCAGAAACTATTTGACTTCTTGGATTTATTTTCGCTTAAATGGCAGATTATACGCTTTTTCTACAGCAGATTTGAATGCTATGCTAGTTTTCGAAACTGGAAATTAATTGGGACATTGCGCTTATGTCCGGTCCTAAACAATATGAACTTCCAGTTCGGGGACACGTGGGCTCTGGCAGGTAGTGGGTCATACCATCGCAATGTGCTTTTCTTGCCTGAGTAAAACAGACTGCAGTTTTTTGATTCACTGCGGCTCATAAATTTCTTACTCATTGCATTTAGTAAGCATATCTGATGACCATACGTACGAGGTTTGAATAATTTGTTGGGCAGTTGAGTTCAACATTTAATTTCGCCTAGGAGTTTAAATTTAAACTTGACTCCTTCAATTTTCAGTGTCTGGTCGATCGGGTACGTGTGCTGATCGAACATTTGTGCGTGCTTATTGATAAATAAGACTCACAATCGACATTAACGTGTATTTTTCAAGTTTCCGGTAGAGTAAATGACGTGTGCATTATGAATAAATATCTTTGTTTCTTTCAGTGATGTGTTCCCAATAATTACCATGTTAAATTTCACGCCAGCAGGGAGATAGGGGGCTCCTCATTAACCTGCTTAAACGAACACTGGTTGCGCGGGTGGTGATAATTATTATAATAAAGGTTGCGGACTTGATATAAACACCTGACCCATTAATTACTTACATATGTCAGTATAAACTAAGAATTGTATAGTGTAGAAAAGGCAATTCATCCAGTAGACACCGGTTTCGTCCTTATTGGGAACTCATCATGTACTGGCCAGAATTTTCCTACCAATACAACACGCCGAAACGGAGCCATATAAACCTTCACAAAACACGAGCTCTTGGCCATGCTAACTTCAGGGTAAGATGATGTCGATATCGCACCTCCCTTTTAGGCTTTAACTGTATTGCCTCGGAACAAGATTCCACCCGGCAATTAACTGTCCGCGGCAAATTCTGGCCAGTACATGATGAGTTCCCAATAATGACGAAATCCGGTCTACTGGATGAATTGCCTTTTCTACACTATACAATTCTTAGTTTATACTGACATGCATGTAAGTTATTAACCTGCTTATTGATACTTCCATTAAAACGGAAGTTTTCTTATTTAGTACATTAAAATATGTGCTTACGTGAAGTGCGACCTGGGAGTCTTGATGGTTTTCTTTTCCGAATGAAAAATAGTAATATTGAAGAAATTTCATAATGATGTATAGCCCTGAATTTTGGGTAATTTGGTATCATCAAACGTGTATTTCACCTGTCACAAGTGTAAATTGATCAGCTAACAAAAGAAGCACTATTGTCTTGCCTAAATAATTGAATTTACCTTACACAACAATGCGATATCGATCTTGCTACAACATTTGAATTTCCATTAAAACAACCAACCGACTTTGATCCAACTAGCACCGAGTGGAAAAAGTGGCAGAAGGCCTCGCATCCGAAATCGTTTAAATGCGCAAAACAGCATGCACAGACAAAGCAACACTTAAGCAATAATTAATTGCGCGGGTGGTGGTAACAATTGTTTAAATCAAGTTTGCGAGCTTGAAGTAATCACCAATCCCATTGTATTTAACCAGTCGTCGAACAACAGCGACTGGCGGTAGTTTTGTTATGTTGTTCGACGACTGGTTACACAAAATGGGATTGGCGATTACTCCAAACTCGCAAACTTGATTTAAAGAAAAGCAACACTTAATTGACTTAATTGAAATCGGTAAGAACGCGAACATCAAAATAACACGCGCTAATAAATGCAAGGTTGTTGTTGTAATGGACAAATTGGGCTATCAGCAAAAGATGGAAAACGTGCTGAATGAGAAGGAAAGTTCATACACCTGGAGAGTGTATCAGCTGAAATAGCCAAAGTGCAGTGCAAAGTAATAGATGAAATTAAGTTCTTGGCGGATGCCGGTCTAATTCATGAGGCGACTGCACCGAAGCTCAAGCCAGTTGGACCATCTACCAAAAACACACAAAAAGGTTTGTTCTATGAGACCAATTTTAAAAATGGCTAATTCTCCGTTTCATGCATTGGCTAAATGGTGCGTTTGTCTACTGGAACCATTGCGCAAACTACCAGGTTAATTATTCGATTGCAGATTCTTTTGAGTTTGTTAACACAACTAAAGATATAAATTTTAGAAAAAAAGACAAGTTTATGACGTCTTTTGATGTTACGTCATTGTTTACAAATGTTCCAGATGATGAAACCATTGACGTTATAGTCAAAGCGGTAGAACTCTACATATTACCATCGCCGGTGCCAGGTCACACTCTCTGGAGCCTATCGTGCTCGAAATCGCGATCTCCGTTTATATATGTGTGTGTGTATATATGAATGTTTCTCGCAATCTTTATCGACTATGCTTTGATGTTGGTAACAATAGTTTTCATTTAAATAAACAAGTATTTAGTAATTCCCGTGTTTAAAACGATGTCTTTCTTAAATATTTGCAATTCAGTCCTTTGAACAGCCTGGGAAATGCAAGTCCATCACGACGACCAAGTAACGTTTTCGACGTAACTAATTCAGCTGAATCTGATCCGCAGTTCGACACACCGCTGATCACGCAGTCGAGTGGATCAGCAGTAGGTAGGCACAGCAGAGGCAGGCTACTGTGCCCTCGTTGCGAATGCCTCTTTGTTGAGGGCCAAACCAGGCATCGGAAGCCGAAGCGTGCCGGCACTTCGATGACTCATGATTCAGCCAACGGCCAGCCTGCACCGAAGAACGAGTCCCGTGCGTCACGTAGAGGTTTGTCAAAAGTGCACATACCAACACACACACACGCGCGCGCATACACGCTTTTACGATTACGACCTGGAACAGTCAATTTTTAAAACTTTTTTCGTTCATTCATTTACATGCATATTCAATTCCTGTCATTTTACTGTTACATATCAACGTAAATACATATAAATACGGACGATGTGGTTTTCTTTCAAATCTCACACACGTTACTGTACATGTTTTGCATAATTTGCTTGGCAAAGCAGGTACATACAACACAGTGAAATGGGCCGTTTCCGTTTCCCCGTACCTATACGTCGTGCACTAAAGATGTTCAATTTACTTTGAACCGTCAATATTTCATGCAAGTCGATAGAATGGCTGTGAGCAGTCCGTTGGGAAGTCTACTAACTGATGCCAGCATAGTCTATCTGGGAACATCTAAATTAAAACCAATTCTTTAGATCAAGTTTGCGAGCTTGAAGTTAACACCAATCCCATTGTATTTAACCCAGTCGTCGAACATCGTAGCAAAACTACTGCCAGTCGCACGCACTGAAACGTTTATTCCTTCCATGATCCTCATCAGAGTACGACGGCAAACTGACTAGCGAGGATCAAACCGCATTGCATTTTTTATGGAAAGCAAAATTGGATATGCGGCTCTCATCTCTAGCAGTCTCGCATACATTTCGCTTGCTTTCCATATGCATATGCAATGCGGATCGATCCTCGCTAGTCAGTTTGCCATCGTACTCTGATGATGGTCGAAACGCGTCAGTATGCGACTGGCAGTAATTTTGCTATGTTGTTCGACGACTGGTTAAATACAATGGGATTGGTGCTTACTTCAAGCTCGCAAACTTGATTAAAATAATTGTTACCACCACTCGCGCAATCAATTAATGCTTAATTGTATTAAAATCATTTGTTCAAAAATACTGCCATAAATGTCTGAGGTATTTTGATGAAACTTTGATAATGCTAATTGAAGATGCAGGAACAAATTATATGCTTCACGATGTCATCAACAAGAACCGCCACATTCAGTTTACCGGCGAGCAGGAGAAGCCTCAGGAATGTGATCGAAAATCAATGTCCTCCAGATGTAGCATTTAAGATAATCACTAAATGTAGTAACAGAAGGGGTTAGCCACACACAAAGCTTTATGGATAAACAAATTGCAGCCGGATTTAGGCAATCGAAAGAAGCATGTTCAGACATTGAGCCTGAACTGGAGATGACCTACGCAATTGATTGATTCCAATGCCGCGTTTTGCGTACGCGGGTAATAGCTGTGCACGGACAGTTTCACAAAGATCCGATTGATCCCAATTTCCAATTTTGTTTTGTCTTTGATCGGGTTGACTTATTATTTGTTCCAATGGAAATGCGGTTCTATCACATCTTTGTTTACTGGCGACGTTTCGGTGCCTACTTAAATCTGCTATTGTGATTAAAGTACTGTGTATAGTTGCCTGAGGATGGTGCTGGAAAGTAAGCACCGAAACGTCGCCAGTAAACAGAGATGTGATAGAACCGCATTTCCATTGAAACGAATTATAATTCAACCCGATCAAAGACAAGACAAAATTGGAAATTGTGATAAATCGGATCTTTGTGGAACTGACAGTGCACAGCTATTACCCGCGTACGCAAAACGCGGCATTGGAATATATGAAGCTAGCACTCCGCAAAAAAAATTCAAAAAAAAAGCACTCGATTGATTGTTGCTCTTATTTCACACACACACACACTCTCTCTCTCTCTCTCTCTCTCCATGTTTACATTTTTCTATCTTGTTTTTTGATTTTCAATTTATTTATAAAGAGATGTTCATTTGTAGATACTTGAGCGGAATATGCGAAAGAAGCGGTTCTTGTAACTGATAAAAGTTCTTTTCATTTTGCAAATGGAAAGCGTACTATGAAGTTTATTAAGGCTTACATTTCAAAAGAATTTATTTATTTATTAGGATGAGAAAACAAGTCGTCTTAAACGAAGTGCTTGTTTTTTGTGTACAATTATTTCGAAATTGCTCAACTACAAGTTGCATATGGAAGATGCTCCACTGAACTGGCTTCGCCAACTCCAATATGAAAAGGCTAGATTATTTGTAAATGTTGTTGTTGTTTTTGGCATAACATGCTAATCAGGAAAATCCGCCGATCCGACTGCTCGTGGTCCGGATGACGATTTTTCACTCGACGCTTTTGTCGACGTGGATAAGGGTCTGTGGACAGGCGACATGAAGTCCGACATCTTTAACGCCAACAACGATTCGCTCGCTAGAATCAATCGTTTGCACACTTGTCTACGTGTGCATGAGGACGGTATCTCAATGATCGGGCAGATGTTGTCAGCCGTGTCCTCCGGCGTTTCGCTTGAAGTGGATGCCTCTAAACGCTTGGCCGTGATACAAGAGGTAAATTTGAACTGGTATGCCTTTATCAGTTCTTCGTTATTTGAACAGTCAGGAAGTATCCTTCCACATTTATAAATGTTCAACATTTTTTGTGAGTAGAGATGATTGTAATTGACTAATTTATTGGTCATCTGGATACATGCACTGCCCAATAGCTGGCAACTCTTATGTTAAGTGATTGTGGTTTGATCAAGGTTTTGCACGGATGCGCGACGTGTCATCGTACTCAAATCGACCACATTCTAGTACGCAGAAACATCTGGTCTTCTGCCGAGTTCACGGCTGCTCTGCTAATCCAATCAACAGACCTGATCGAAGGCTTCTAACTGGTAAAATATTAGCGGAATTCTGGTCCATGCGACAACCGGTCTGTGCGGAACATAGACGAAGACTTGAGTAGTGGGTTCTTAGAACTAGGCTTATAATAACACAAATACAGAGCTATGCTACGGTGTCCCATGCACAGTCTGAAAGGCGATCGTGAATGTTTTTGAATCAGAGGTGACCTCGTTTTTGTGTTTTGTTTTTAAAGGTCTCCAATAATCCCTTATTTACTATTGTTCTTTCTGTATGGAGAGTTTTTTAATTTTTATTCGATAGTGGAGCGTCAGAAAGCATATTCGTATAATGTTATTTGTGATTACAGCGACGATGGTTAAAACTCCAGGTGTTGCGTTTTTTGTATCAATTGATGATGTTTACTTTTGTTTAAAATATTTTGCGTCACATAAGCCAGTGCAGATTTGGCACGCTCACCATTTCAATGAAGTTCGCCTGGACTAATTTTGTGCTTTTAGCATGTTTACTTTGGTTTGCCATTCTATTTTGCAAATTTGTTCAGCTGGCGACACGCCTAGTCAACTTGAGGCGTACGGACGCCGTGGGTACAACAGCACCTTCGCAACAAGAGGTAAGACACAAAGTGAATATAATTAATTGTTTTAAAAGCCTCTGCATTCTTTGTCGTCTAATTAGTTTTGCCAACGACCGTTTTGTCATAGGCAGTCGTACCATAGATCCTAGGAGTTACACGCGAGTTTCTTTGGTGTGCTCAAGTCCGTCGCGACTTTCATTTCAAGCATAGGGCGTGTTGGCATACAGAAAGATAGAAGGAAGGAGGTTAAACAATCAACGGTTACGCTGGTAGTGGTAACAATTCTTTAAATCTAGTATGCGAGCTTGATGTAAACTCCAATCCCAGTGTATTTAACCAAACAGTGTCCATTTAGATAAAGCACGTCATACAATTATTGGAGTCGTTTTTTCTGATTGGTTAAAACAATGTGAGCTAATTCTGGAATGGTAAATTTTTATTGGCTACTACAACATTGCTTTATACCATGCACAACGTGCAATTACTTAGTGGCTTCAAATCCGAGCTTTAATTACGCTTAATATTTAATAATTTAATTAATTAATTGATAAATAAAATCAAAGCTTGCTTTAGTAGCACTGCTTAAAAAAGCAATAGGCTCTGTTTAACTGCACCACAACACCTCGTTTATTATTGTTGTGTCGATAGATTTTTTAGTTTAAGCTTGGTCCACTCCACCATAAATAGTTATTATCTCTTTCTACTTTGATGCTTGTTATGCATTAGCAGTGAAGAGTCACTTTGTGAATGCTGACGTACGACTAATATATATGCACTTGTGTATTAGGTGTTGCGCACACATTAACAAATTAGTTCAAATAGGACCAGTAGGATAAACCATTGTCAGAATTAAGGAAAGGTGCAATCTCAAGACCAGATTTTACATTTAACTGAATGTTGTCATGATTACCGCGAAATGTGATAACTGTTA
The DNA here is from genome assembly GCA_029291075.1 of Eudiplozoon nipponicum. Taxonomy (NCBI): domain Eukaryota; kingdom Metazoa; phylum Platyhelminthes; class Monogenea; order Mazocraeidea; family Diplozoidae; genus Eudiplozoon; species Eudiplozoon nipponicum. The sequence continues at coordinate 17,318 of JAQBSW010004545.1, forward strand.
TCGATAAAGGCCAGGGTGTATGGATTTTCTGGATTAACAGTTGTTTAGATGTAGTTGTAGTTCTCAACTGTTCTAGCGAGACCTATTCGTGAAAACAATGAGCACTGGTCTGAAGGAAACTACGGGAATGGGATGTGAATTATTAATTTCAAAGCAACATTGCAAGACTGACACTAAATGGAATAGAGCATAACTGAACTAAAATCCCATTTAATGGGGAATACACTAGATGCCGCTGTTCTGAATATGGTCTCCTTAATACCCAGGTCTACATCGTGGACCCTTTGAGAACTAACAGGACCATCGAGTAACGCAGTTGCCTAACTTAGTGCATTTTTTTTAAATTGCTAACAGAACCAATTTGAGGACGAAATTGTTGCTGCCTCGCTGACTAATAAAAATTTCACCACCGCTGAATCAGAGGTCCGATGCGAAAACCTGCGAAACCTTTCACTTTGGATGACTGAACAACTTGAAAACACACAGTTCACGCCAATCGGTCCATCTTGCACTGTTGTCGATGACTCTACCAGTACTCCGCACCAAGAATCGACTCATGCCAAAGCCAATAGTCCGACGGTTGGAGTTGTCGAGGAGACTATATGTGAACCACGCCCATCAGTCGGTGTGTTTGAAGGTACGCGTTTAGAAAATACAATTCTGTTTTTCATTCTTTGTTCAACAATTTTGTCAGACTTAGACTTGTCCTATCATTTAAACATACCAGCAAATTAAAGTATTTGCATAACAAAATGTGTAAGAGCTATACGAAGTACAATTCCGTGCCTCTTTCTGCCGCTTAGGTCTTGAGATTCGTTAACAAAAAATTCCAAATAAGAACTATCAAATACTCATATTACAGACACACCAAGCTAAATATGTATGTATGTATGTATGTATGTATGTATGTATGTATGTATTTATGTATGTATGTATGTATGTATGTATGTATGTATGTATGTATGTATGTATGTATGTATGTATGTATGTATGTATGTATGTATGTATGTATGTATGTATGTATGTATGTATGTATGTATGTACGTATGTATGTATGTATGTATGTATGTATGTATGTATGTGTGTGTGTATTTATGTATGTGTGCATGTATGTATTTATGTATGTATGTATTTATATACGTATGTATGTACTTACATATGTATGTGTGTATATTTGTATGTATGTGTGTATGCTTATTGGTATATACGTGCAAATGCGTGTATCTATATTCATTTTAATGAATGTAAGCAAATATGTATATGTGTACAGATAAATGTACGCATGTATGCATGTATGTGTGTGTGTGTGCATATACGTATTCATTTATGTATGTATGTGCACATTAATGAATGAATGTATATATGTGTGTATGTCTGTTGGCTTGTATGTAGGATTGCCTTTGTGCACAAATTTAGGTTAGACTTTACAGCTGGTGAGGTGATCACGATGTGCCTCCACGATCCTTTTTGCTATGCTGCTGTTGCTTCGGTCTTTTTTAGTTCTCACGCCGTGTTAGCGTATTAGAAGAGACGAATTTCCCACGAGGACAAGTCCATTGTGTGGTCATCTTCATCCCACGCACAGCTACGAAATTCAGCGCTATGCAGCAATTAAGAACAACCTAGCTACTCCGGTGTATTCGTGCTTAGTTAAAGATTTATTATTACAATTAGCGGTAGTAGCTGCAGTTGTATTATTATTCTTATTATTTACACGTTGTTATTTGTTTAGTACTTTAAAAATACATTATTGGTTGTACTACTATTTGTGAGAGAATATTTGGTGTGTTACAAATCTTTAAAATTGTTAAACATGTTAATTTTTTAATCTTCTCAAGTTATGCAGCTGACGTGACATTTGCTCCTGCAATCACTCTTTCCACTGCCGTTGTAGGCATTTCATTTTTTAGTTTAACACACAATCTGATCGCGTCTCAGCTTTCTCAATTCCACCAGGCTATTTCGTTAGGTGCCCGATTTCTGACGAATAACTCCTTACTGTCTAGCTAATGTTCACCTTTTTACAATGTTTGTACAACCTGTAGAGCTGGCCGATGTGTCAAATGGAAACACTGAAGGCAGAAGCAGTGACACCGTGCCGGTAAGTGCAGTCAATGTTTTCTGTCTACTAACTTCTGACGGTCTCTTCCGATTTCAAAAATTTTATAACGCAAGGTTGCTTAAAATGCTCCAAATATAATTCTATTGTCATCTCAGATTGTATCTGGATTAAATTCAACTTATCAACAGGAGTTGTGTTTTAGGTGTTGCGTACCTAGTAAGAAATTATTGCAAATAAGACCAGAAGGATAAACCGAGGGCAAGAGGGTATGGATTTGCTGGAGTGACAGGTGTTCAGAAGTAATTGTGATTCTCAGTATTTTGGTGAACTTTAGCGTAAATTGAAATCCATCGTGTTGGTACCATATATCGACTCGGCTACCATAGTGTTAGTATCATGTACCTTTTCGGTGCTATAATGATGGTATCGGGTACTGACACAATAGCCATAGTGATGGTAAACTTTACAAGCTCGGGATATATATATATATAATTATATATATATATATATATATATATATATATATTAGTCTAGGAGATTGTAAATTCCTATTTCCTACATTCCTCACCCAAATATGTGGTTGGTAAAGGCGCAATACCGACTCCTACTGATGAGTCGTCAGTAAGCACTAAAGGAATGCGCACACGAGATTATACATTCCATTCATGATATCTTTGGTTTGTCCTTCTGGCCATATTTGAACTAATTTGTTACTAGGTGCGAAATACTTAATACAATATTATATATATATATATATATATATATATATATATATATATATATATATATATATATATATATTGTTGTTGAGTGAGGGTTTTCATGTGCGCTAGACATATGCATATATTGAATTTAGTTACTGAGATAAATTCCTAGTTTGAAACCAGCTGTGAGTCAAAAAAATAAAATATCAATAGAACGGTTTCGGAACGAGGTTATCACATTTGCTAAAATCTGCTATTGTGAGTGTTGTGCTGTGTATAATCGCCTGAGAATGGTGCTGGATAAAACGCACCGAAACGTTGTCGTTAAACAAAGATTTGCTAGAACCTAATTTCCAATGGTTAGTATGAACGAAGTTGGAGCCTTCGGAAGGAGATGACGAATACACGCACAGCCTAATCGAAGGCAAAGCAGACACAGAAAAAAAAATTGTGATCAATCGGATCTTTGTGAAACTGTTGGTGCAAAGCTACAACCCGCGTACACAAAGCACGGCATTGTAGAGTGTATGCTTGCTTTTGTGTGTATCCTAAGACAATTTAACAATAATTGATTGCGCGGGTGGTGATAACAATGCTTTAAATCAAGTTTGCGAGCTTGAAGTAAACACCAATCCCACAGTATTTAACCAGTCGCCGAACAACATAACTAAACTACCGCCAGCCGCAACGCACTGACGCGTTTCGACCTTCCATGATCATCATCAAAGAAAGACGGCAAACTGACTATCGAGGATCAGACCGCATTGAATATATATGGAAATCAAATTTAGATATGCGGCTCTCACCTCTAGCAGTCTCGCATACATTGAACTTGACTGGAAATGTCGGCTGCACAATTTCTATGCATTCACGAACATTAACTGTTTGCAGCTTTCCCCACATAAACATATATAGGCAATACAATTTAAACAATAATTGATTGCGCGGGTGGTGGTTACAATTCTTTAAATCAAGTTTGCGTGCTTGAAGTATACACCAATCCCATTGTATTTAACCAGTCATCGAACAACATAACAAAACTACCGCCAGCTGCAACGCACTGACGCGGTTCGACCTTCCATGATCATCATCAGAGTACGACGGCAAACTGACTATCGAGGATCAGACCGCATTGAATATATATGGAAATCAAATTTAGATATGCGGCTCTCACCTCTAGCAATCTCGCATACATTGAACTTGACTGGAAATGTCGGCTGCACAATTTCTATGCAGTCACGAACATTAACTGTTTGCAGCTTTCGCCACATATACATATATAGGCAATAAAATTTTACAGTAATTGCTTGCGCGGGTGGTGGTAACAATTCTTTAAATCAAGTTTGCGAGCTTGAAGTAAACACCAATCCCATTGTATTTAACCAGTCGTCGAACAACATAACAAAACTACCGCCAGCCGCAACGCACTGGCGCGTTTCGACCTTCCATGATCATCATCAGAGTACGACGGCAAACTGACTATCGAGGATCAAACCGCATTGAATATATATGGAAATCAAATTTAGATATGCGGCTCTCACCTCTAGCAGTCCTGCATACATTGAACTTGACTGGAAATGTCGGCTGCACAATTTCTATGCAGTCACGAACATTAACTGTTTGCAGCTTTCGCCACATATACATATATAGGCAATACAATTCTACAATAATTAATGAATAAATCCTAAGACATTGGTACGCACACACGCGAATGCTTTCTGAGCAGAAGTCTTGGCTTTCGAAAAGACTGTTCGAGTGGCTCCATCCACAATGCGTTGTGTTTTGCTGAGTTATGGAGCATCGTTGAACTGACGTCGATACGTGTCTGCGCAAAATTGGCATTTCCTTCGGCTTTGTCACGCTTATCGGAATCAACTTGACGAAGCGAACAGAATTATGAATATTGTAGAGGCACATTAGATAAGTGTGCGTCCCATGCATATGTTGCGTGTTAAATCGATAAGTTCTTGATGAATGGTCAATAAGGGCGAAGCCAATGTATTCGATGAATGCCATTTGTTACCATATGCTGTTAAATTTATTTTGTAAACGTATATGTGTGCCAAATATTTCTTAAATGGTTGCGCAGTGCGAGCTTCAAAAGTTGAATCTCAGCGATTTGCGTTGTCGCGAGTTGTCGCTTTGCACTGTCAGTTTCGCAAAGATCCGATTGTGATCCTCATTTCCAGACAGGCATCGAGTTCGTCTTGTTGGTGGCTGGGTGCGGATAGTCCCCTCCTTCCGAAGGCTTCAACATCGTTCACCACTAACCAATGGAAATGAGGTGCAAATAGTTAAATACAATGGGATTGGTGTTTACTTCAAGCTCGCATATCTGATTTAAACAACTGCTGAGTGTGTTGTTCAATTCATGTCGGATGATAAATGATTTGTTTATTTTAAAAAAGAGAAAGGAAGAGTGATTCATATAGAAAGAGACAGATAAAAGAAAGGAGTAAAAGAATCAGTTGTCAGGGAAACGTGAGTGACAAAGGTAGATATTGATTAATTAAAGTAAAAAGAAAAGGAGAGAATGTGACAGATGGAGAAGAGAGAGGTGAAAAGGATTGAAAGAGAGTAATAGAAAGAGAAAATGTACAGAGGTGGAAAGCGTGCGAAAGGAAGGAAATGAGGTGGAGAAAGAGATGGAGAGGTATAAAGAAAGATGGTAAAAGGAGGGTGAGTGAATGACTATATCTAGTTGGTTTTTAATTGAAATTGAAGCAAGCATTTTGTTATCCTTCGCTTATGATGTCACCTAAACAATTGTGTTGGGAAACTATAAATTTGAAAAAATTGATTTTGCACCGTAAAAATTATTCTTGGCAGATTTCTGCTTGAAATTTGACATTAACCTTACGGTGTGCTTTCGATAGCAGCCGATTATTTAGTATTAGGTGGGTTTGATCTCGACAAAGGTTAATCGCAATTATTTCAAAGGTGTGTTGCGTGAAAAAATAAGCACAGCTAGTAATGTTTCACGTAAAAACGTCTATTTCAAAGGAAATAGTGAATCCAATTGCGTAGTTTAGTTAGACCAAATCTAAATGAATGCACGTCCTTCAATCCAAATCCTGTAGAATCCATTTTTGTGAATACCACTTTAACCTTTATTGTTGGTTTGTTGTCCGTGGCTGTAACTCTTCTGAGTTTTGTCATTAAGATCCACTGGTTCAGTTTAGCATACTGATGGGAGCTGCCTTCTTTGCTTTAATAGGCGGCCGGGGTGGTAGTCGTGGCAGCAACACCGTCATCGCAAGACGGTGTCGACGTAGAACAAGCAGCAGACTCATCCACGTCTGTAGGTGACGCCAGTCCGATGCAGACTTTAACCACGACACCTGGCACAACAGTTGACAGTGAACTGCCGATGGCTTCATTCACCGGCGGAGATGTGGCCAACAACATCTGTCCCGTGCCTTTGGATTTGTCAAGCAGTCGGCATTTGACTGTTTCACTTTCCGAGTAAGTACGCCTGTAAATCTTCATTTTATTTAGCCAGACACACAATATGGAAGTATTGCCGCCAGCAGCACGTACCTACCATACCTTATAACGCGATTGCTTCTTATTCTTATTAGTCACTTTGCCGTCTTGTCCTGAGGGTCGCCATAGAAAATCGAAATGCCTTAGTAAGTGCCACTGATGCTGGTTTTCTCTATTTTGCAACTAGTTCAATAAGACAAGAATATTGACTATCACAAGTTCTAAAACTTGGTTTAAATAATTGTTATCACCACTCGCAAAATCAATAATCGTGTACTAATATCATTACAATCAATCTAAATCACCAGAACCGTCGCTCCTACTCTATCCACCTTCTGATTTGTCACTTTGTGCAATTTTAACTATTTTCTGAGACGTTGAACCTCATAACTGTGCTTTTTTGTCCTCTTTGTGTGTTACAACAATTTTTGCTGCTACTTTTAATCAAGGTGACGATCATGATGTAATCAATTGACCCATTATCTACGTACATTTGTCAGTATAAAATAAGTATTGCATAGTGTGGAAAATGCAACTCGTCCTGTAGACCGGTTTCGTTCTTATTGGAAGCTCACCACGTGCTGACCAGAATTTGCCGCGGACAGGCCTCGAACTTGGGCACATCTGATTAGGAGTCTGTTGTTTTGACCAGTACGCGATGATTTTCCAATCAGAACGAAACCGCTGTGCTGGACGAATTGCCTTTACCACACTATGCCATGCTTAGTTTATTCTGGCAAAGTAAGTGATTAATGGGTCAGGTGATTACATCATGATCGCAACCTTGATTAAAATGTAATTTTTATCACCGCCCGCGCAACCAATGTTCATTCAATTATGTAATTCTGGCTATGTTTAATTCCAAATATGACCTCTCGCTATGCAAAAGATGCTTCGCTGTTTTATCAACCTCCGTGAGGATCTCGTTTTTTGTTATTGTCTCCCAATTTGAATAGCGATGCTCGAATCATGGTTAGGAAATGCAGGTTGGTTCTTGTTGAGAGAACTACCACACAATTAGCTGCGATTGAACTATTTTGCACGACAACTACCTGTATTACTTTATTACCGTCAGTTGTATTAATAAATGTTTTACACAAATTACTTAATTTGATCGCTTTTTCTTTTTCTTCCCTTTTTTGTTTGATGTTGTGTTCCTTCTAGATTTACTCCTGGCGACCTCGTAATCTTTGTTCCAGTTCCCGGACAGAAGCGTCAACGAGTTAAACCAGCTGTTCCTGAGCCAAGTACTAAAACGCATGCATCTCAGCTCCGAAACCGGATGAGCGAAACTGTTATGCCCGTATTCGAGAGCGACACCTCTACCGACGTTGCACTCCGAGTAGGTTTACTGCTGTGCGCTTATTTCAATTAATCTTTATGGCCTCTTAGTTAAAAGTAAGGCTCCCTCGTCATTGCTACTAATGCGTTTGCAAATATTTCGAGGTCCACTTTCATCTGAAACCCTCGTGTCATATGCGACTTACTTGGCATGGGCAATTAGTTATGCTGTAACTGAATGCTCGAGGCTTGTAACTAGCCGCGGCACCCCTTGCCACTAATTAGGATTTCTTAATATGTTCGAATTGTGCTCTGCCGTTTAAGTTTCGTATTGGCGAGCTACTAGGTACGTCTATGCTAATTCGGTGGAATTGGTATGTTGTATCGTGGGTCCCAATTGAAAGGCAACTTAACATACTTAAACTGAGGTCTCGATCTCCCGAATGTTGGATTCCAGATGAGCCTACCATTATTACCGCCATGCACAGCAATACAAAATTCATTAATAACTGATGTTTCACTTCCATATAACCGTAAAGAGAATAACAAAAAACAACGAATTTTTAATGTTATGACAAAACTAGGGACTTAAGCATACAAATTATTATAGAGACATATTAGGGGCGATATCTAGTTCCTGTGAGTATTGTTACCCAAATAACACACATTTAAGTGAGGCAAACTAAGCCTCTACATGAAGCCTTATGGCTAAGCCAGCTTTAAGGCGAAGCAACATCGGCAATACAGCTTCCTTGTGGTTTTCACTGTATCACGTCACGAGCAAGAGCAAACCTCGCTGCTAACTCTGCCAAAATAGGAAAAAAAGCTACGAAGTTGATTCTACTGTAACGAGATTGCCGCTGCTCGCGACTTGATGCCATATTGCGTCGATTTCCCAGCGCAGAACTACTCCACCCTGGCAGATGAACGGGTCGTATACTATCCAATGTAAATGTAGTTGATTTTATCTTTTCCTGTCATGTAAACATCCGCCAGCCTTGTTTCTTGCGCCAATCTGGTGCTGGATGGGAGAACAGAACTCTACTGGGCAATTGAATTGAGAGCATACGAAAAACGTGATCGAGCCAACGTAGTTGATGGAGCCATATTTTCTTCGAACGAAGAGCACTTATTGGCCGATCCAGATAACCATCTACGAATGTCAACGTTAGTTATTCGTTGTTAGTAACCTATATGTGCCGTCGTAAAGTCCATCCCCTCAACGTGGTACGACGGTGTCAACCATGTTTCGATGGCCGATCGTACATGGGCTAACGGGACTATGGCGGTGGTGTCACCAGGGCGTGGTGGATTTCCGACCGGCAATCGGATCTCCTATAAAATACCACATGAGCCCGACGACGGCACCATGACTCGGCGTGTGTTCCCCGCCACAAAAGGGTTCAACAGCCACAGAATTACATGGACTCCTGGACAGTACCCCGTACTTCCGAATGGCGAATGAGCTCTCAACAGCCACCGGCAACCATGCAACTTACTGCTGCCTTGCAGACTGCGCTTGGATGTGCAAAGGCTAGAGGTGCGTCCTCGATCAAAAAGCCGAGTGGTGAGGGGACACCACTTGTACCAAATTCCCAAGAAACTCCATGAAATGTCACTGGAGCCGGCTTATCATCCAAAAGGAGTCAGCCGGAGTAAAGTAAAGTAAGTAAGTATGCTTCTCAAACAACGATGATCGAATGCCTGTAAGCGTCCAAAATAATCAACTCTAAGGGGTCAAGTCTCACTAGCGTATAGTAAGACTGCGCGTACAGATTCATTGTAAACGAGACCGTTAAGGTAGAGTGAAATATTTGCGTTTCTTCATAAATGGCGAAGGTTCGAGAAAGCTACACTAGCCTTTGCGATTCTCATACTCACCTCGTCGGACATATTGCCTAAGATATTGATCTAGCTGCCGACTATGTCCAGCTCTTCATAAAGCTGTCGCAGAGTTTTAGTGAATGGTGGGTGATCCTATAAAAGTATCTTACATTTAAAGGGTGCGAATTTTTGTACCGAAAGACGGAACAACGTCTGGTGAACTATTCATGGTGGCCTGAGGAGAATATCTATTGTTGAATTGAATAGTACGATATCGTCTGCATGGTCAAGATCGACTAATCTACCGCCCGGAATAACTTCGACACCTGCATCCTGAATGCGTGGAAGAGTGTTGCTCATAATAGCATCGATTACAAAGTTAAACAAAAGTGTGGAAAGTGGACAGTCTTGACGACTACCAGTGCTGGTAGCAAAGTTGTGCGTCAAGTTGTTGTAGACGTCAATGCGACCAGTTGTGTTTGTGTCGAGAGCTCGTATAATATTTACAAATTTGGTGGATTCACCACCTATTGGCAAAATATCGAATAGAACATTGTCGTCCACAAAGTCATATGCACCCTTGAAGTCTAGAAAGACGGCTATTGTGAGACGGCGGTATACATGTTGCTGTTCAAGAACTTGGCCTACGGTAAGAATATTATCTGTACAACCTCGTCCTGTCCGGAATCCGGATTGTTCTTCTCTTGTATGTGATTCATGCGAAGCAAATAACCTAAACACAACTGGAGTCAAGCTTACAGCACGATGGTTCTCGCACGAAATACGATTTCCTTTTTTGAGGATGGAAATGATGGTGGAATCATTTCAAGCAAGTGCTATTTTCTCCTGATTGCATGTAGTTCGAACAATGTTAGTTAACGCTCCAGAAAGTATGTCGACAGCATAATGTCTTCATATTTTCGTCAGAAAGACGGTTGTTCATGTTTGCTTACACCTCTTTTGGATTTAATCTTATTTATATTCCCGGAAAATTGTAGTGCAAATCTACAACGGATAAGTGCATGGTCCGAGTCGACATAAGTGCTCAAAAACCAACGACAATCCTGAATGCATCCACGTCATCTATAACTAATCTATAAACGATCTATTTTAGTCCATCGTTGCCCGGGAGCTGGAGAACGCCATGTGGCGCAACGCCGTACTCAACGTCCGAGGCTTATGCTACTTTGTTCCGCGCAGCTATCCAACAGTCGCTCGCCATTATCGTTGCGCGTCAAGCTAGGCGCGTATCTTCCGCCTAAATGAAATTCTGCGTTACTGAAGCGCCCAACTTGAGCATCCATTTCGCCCATAACCGAGAGTATATCTGAACTTCGTGCTCTACTTAGTAAGGAGCTTATGTCGGAGTTAAACGCTTCTTTTCTATCGTCTGTGCTGCAATCGGTGGGAGCGTATTCAGACACAAAGAAAAGACAAGGCTAATTTCAGATTCTGCCATTGATTCTGGTGGGTGTATTTAAGGGTGCCGCATAAAGTCGGCTACTTACAGGGATCCATTCGGTTGAGCAAGCTTCTGCTCGTGTGCTATGGACAGAACCGACGCCCCATCTACCGGCTTGAGAAAATTTGCGGGAACCAAAGGTTCGAAGCCAATAACGCGTGGATACGGATGGTGCACCCAGTTCTGTAATGCACGTAGGATTCTGTACTCTGGGTTCTGTTACGCAATCTATACATCGCTTTCGAATTTGTATTTTGCCTTTAAAAGAACATTTGACCGGAGTACTCCTTCTCTTAGATAGTCTGACAACCAAAGCTGATGGGCAATTTCTGCCCAGATGCCAGTAGCCAAAGTTTTCTTCAGCAGATGATAGCTGCCATTCGCGTCTGGCACGCTTGCTCTCATTTCGTTCACTACCCATTTGACACTAAGTGTTATTGCGTAGTTGGACCAAACTCGAGGCTTCACATGAACCCGGGACGATGGCTGTATCTCATTAGATCCGGTATGCCTCATCATAACCTTCTTGGGCTGTCTAGCTTGTGCCCGCCGGTCGTCGAACCGGAGATTTTCGTGAATACGGGCCAGAGGAGCCTGTGTCAATTCAGCAGAGTAAATATTGCATTTCATCCGTCCTCTTTAAAAGCTAACCTAATATACATGAACAAGCTGAGGTCTACGTCTACCACGAGGTGGATTCCAGAGGAGCCTACGCTAATTCGGCGGAGTAAGTATATCGTGTCACGCGTCCTATTTGAAAGTTAGCTCGACAATAATAAACTGAACCGTTGGTCTCCTGCAGGTTTTATTACAGGAGAGCCTATGCTAACTCGGTAGGGAATATATTTCGTACGATGCGTCCTCTTTAAGCGGTAAATTAATATGCATACATAAGCTGAGTTCTGGGTCACCCGCACTGTGTATTCAATAGAGCCTATGCTACCTCTCCAGCTTAAATTTTTCGAACAAAGTCTGAATCTCCCGCACAGTGAGTTTCAGAAGAGTCTATGCCCATATGGCAAGGAAAATATTTCGAATGATGCTTTCCCTTTAAAAATGGAGCTCAAAATGCGTTCATAAACTGCGGTCCAGTTTTCCCGCGCAGGGGATTCAAGGAAGAGTCTATTCTTATTCAGCGAGTAAACCATGCCTTTGCACATGACTATATTTGCCACAGTAGTACCGCCTGTTTTCGCCCGTTCATGCGTCTTTTGTTTAATGGTGTGGTGTTTACAGGTGACTATTGCCTCGAATTATATTTTTCGTGGACGAGCTTACTGGGACATGTAATCTACGTTTCTAGTCATTAGCTAGAACAACGATTGTATTTCGAATTTCTTACATTTTGGCATATCAGTTCTTTTATCGCGTGCTAGCGATTATCAGATATACAAATTGCAAAAAATAAAGTTAGTATGCTTAAAGCATTTCTATTGAAGGTTGTCTCCTATACCAATTCTAGCACAACTCGCGAAAAACAGGTGTTTAGCTTAATTTTCTGCACTTTTTGCTGCTTGTTCGACAGTGCCAAGGTAAGAAGCACAACTTTCGACTTCGCTAGCTGCTGGCATTCAGTCGGATGTGTTGCTGATGTCGCCCTGCCCGAATGCTAACTTGGCCGTAGTGGTGTTGTGGAGAGGTTTAGTTTGCCTCATTTCTGTGAGTTATCCTGATAAATTTACTCATAGTAGCAAGGTATTCCTTCTCTCTGCCCTCTCTCTCGCTCTCTCCCTCTCCTCTCCTCTCTCTCGTAAATCTCACTAATAATTTGTCTAAATTCACTTATATACTTTTTTCCACTCCTTATGGTTATATGGCAGTGAAACATTAGTCACTTTTGACTTTTGTGTGGCTGGACATGATGATGATGATGATGATGATTCAGTCGGATTCGAAAACATAATTTAAATTGGCTAATTTTTGTGAGAATGAACATGCGCTGCGGATACGACACATCAGTTATTTCAACAACGCCGATATTTATGTCAAGGCAGAAGACGAGTTCTCTCCTACTGATCATTGATTTTGGAAAGGTTTCGGCTTTGTGGCCGCAAAACGATTTACTCGTTCCACCAGTGGATCTGTTCTTTCTTTTAGCCGCTAGACAGTAGGAAATTGCTGCTTCACTTGGCTAACGGCTTTCCGCGCTGATTAGTTTAAAATTCATTTTACCCTTTCCATTTGCAAAATTTGCAATAGGCTCCCAGGGACGCTAATCTTTTTTGGCCGAGCGAATGGCCGCTAAAGCCGAAAGCGCATCGAACATCTCAAATGTAATTACAGCAAATCCTGAGCTGGCTTTGAGGCTTGTCTTTAGACGAGAAATCCTTCAAAAATTGCTTGTGATCTTAACTAAGACCAAAACTCCACAATGTGACAACCGCTGCAAGAATAATAAGAAATCGCATTCTGGCTTGTAGGCTTCCAAACGGTTTTGGCTTTCGGACAATCAACAAATGAGTATTGATAATAACCTAATTTTACTAAGGTGTTTGAAGTAGAATGGCCATCTCGTCGATTTGCTTACTCCGATTTGAAGCACAGACAGTAGCCATTCTTCCATCAGCCTTAATCTACCAAATATCGCAAACACCGTGGCTAGCATTGAAGTGCCTCTTCGATCCTGTTATGAGATGGACACCGAAACGTTTACACCTGATTGAGTGGCAGAGACTTGTAGTTTCGTAAGAAATAGCAAAGCTGCTGGAATCGAGGATCTTCAGGAGAAAATTTCTTCAACCTGGAGGCTGTAATACGTCCATAATAAGGTGAAGTATTACCAACTTCCATGAAGACTTTGTACGAAGTTAGCTCCACTACTGCAGGTTTACACATTCGTCTAGAAGATTGTACCGTCCTATTATTCCACATTCTTCACACAAATATATAGTGGTTAAAAGGCGTAATACCGGCTCCTACTGATGAGTCGCCAGTAAGCACGAAACGAAAGTGCGCATGAGATTATACTTTCCGTTCATGCTGCCTTTGGTTTATCCTTCTGGTCACAACTGGACTAATTTGTTACTAGGTTCGCAAAACCTAATACATACTTGCATATATATTAGCTCTTCGCAACAAACAGTATTTAACTGTAATATATTGAAATGAATGATGTCATGCTTACCGCGAAATGGGATGACTGATATCGATCAAGGCCAGAGTGTGTGGATTTACTGGAGTAACAGATGTTCAGATGCAGTTGGTATTCTCGATTTTTAGGAACTTTATCGTACATTATAAAGCATTGTGCTGGTACCATGTACATTTTCAGTACCATAGTTTTGGTATCGGGTACTGAAATAATATCCATAGTGTTGATACTCTTTACAGATATTATATATATATATATATATATATATATATATATATATATATATATGACGGGCCTGATTAACCCCATTTTCATTTCGGCTTGTCCCGATTCTACTACGAAGGAAGCATTCTTTTGTGATAATAGGTATATCATTAATAAGGCATTATTTGTTCTTCCCGAATGCAATTATAATTTAATTCCGCGCCACACGGTCTTGCTTTGGCTTAAATTAATGTTCATTTAATGCATATTTACATTATTAATAGGGTGGAGCGGCGTCACTTCAGTCGCGAAGCCATGGCGTGACACCGCTTCCGCCAAAACGCTCAAGCACATTACAATGGCGAATGCTATCCACGGACGGTCAGCTCTATTTTCTGAACGAAGATGACTTCGAGTCACTTGGCCTCACAAGCCAGTCAAGTGAGCCAAGTACACCCGTTTCGCTTTTGGCAAGTGAGCAGAGTACGGCCTTTGATTCGCACCTGGTGAGTAGAAAGAGGAACGCCGTCTTCACAGACAGCAGCTCGACTGCAAGTGCGCTACTAACTACTTCACTGGTCAATTTCCAGCGCGATGTCGACTCAACGACCGACAATTCATCGCTACCGGCCGCCTTAAGCCAGCGCAAACGTCTGTTTGTGTGCGCGCATTTCGCATCCAGCGATCGATGTATGGCCAAAAAGGTAAACTACTGTTAAGAAGTTGCACTCTAAATCGTATCTGCTGGCTGCTTATGTACATACTGATATTGATGTTCATGAAAAAAGCGTATTTATGTATTATACATGTATTTATGTATGTATGCATGTATGTATGTATGTATGTATGCATGTATGTGTGCATGTATGTATGTATGTATGGATTGATGTATACATGTATGTGCTGACTATGTTTTACTAAGTGTGTATTTATGTGTGTGTAGTTGTGTATGTATGTATGTGTGTATGCATTTATTTATGTATGTATGTATAAATATATATGCGTATGTATGCATGCACATGTATGTATGGATGTATATGTCTATGTGTATGCATTTATTTATGTATTTATTTGTGTGTATGTATGCATGTATGTATGTTTTTATGTATATGTATGTGTCTAGCGTGTATGCATTTATTTATGTATGTATTCATGTGTGTTTGAATATATGTGTATATGCATGATTGTATGTATGTACGTGTGTAGGTGTGTATGTTTGCTATTTATTATAAACTGGCGCCTCATGAAATTTTGAGCATTCGGAATTAAGGTATCAGTTTGTCATGCTAACATTGTGCAGTTTGTACACTGTTTACAACTGGTGCCTCAATGAATACATTTATTTAGCATTCATATATGGCTTAATGCACACATTTATTAATGCGCGTATGCATTATTCGATTAATACCACTCTACCAGTTTGGAGATATAAAGGAAACGCGAAATAGTTTATTTTCACGCTCATAGGACAAAACCTCAGATAGCATATATGCTGAGGGCATAAAAGTACATTTTCTAGCCTTATTTCTTTTAACGGAGAATGATGCATGATTAAAGAATAAGCAGATCTTTGCTAATCAGAAACGTCTATCTGAAAGGCACACGGAAAACTGGAAACCCAGTTGTTCTTGCAGCAAACAATATAGACCAAGTTAATTAAATAGTTTGGGTGATGTCTCGTTATGCCACGAGCTCACCTAGCAATGCACTTTTGCCTGAAATAGACGACGACAAAGAAGACCTCAAGTCAGCAAGAAATGTGCAACAAGTTCGCCAAAATGCGAAATTCATTGCTAAATCACGCAAGGCTTCCAGCCATGAATAGTGCGAATCACTTGGAGCTCATCTCCGTGGACAAACTGTTCCTTTCAATGACTACCTCGTTTGTCACTGTCTTCACGTGACCCTGATTCTAGTTTGTTAAATCGATCATACCAATTAGGGCTCTCAGTTAGTCAGGAGATATGCCTATTTAGTGTGGTGTACCTAGTTACATGCTGGTTCATCGAAGCCATCGTGCACAAACATTCAATCACAGCTTCGGTCTCTCATCAGTAGAGCTATCATTGAGTCTATTACCCCAGTATGAAATTGGTCAAGTAATATTGAGAAAGTGAGCGATGCATTCCCTTTGGTTTGGTCACGTTAATGCAGTATTAAAATCAGACTCGCATAGACTCATTAGATATGTGCGGCTTTCAGAGGTGTAATGCCGACTCGTACTGATACGAAGCCAGTAAGCACGTTGCACTCTGCCTTCTAGGTCTTTTTAACTATTTTGTTACCGGATGCCTCCTGTCTGATACGTGGACGCATTTATACGACAATTACGTAACAAAGGTAATGGATTTATTACATTCGATTCGTTAATTGTCATTCCCTCTGTACTTTCTTGAGGTACTTGTTCTCCCACTTGATGTGGGAATTCAACATGCAGCCTTTTCGCATTTGTGTTGCTTTATTAACCAAGTGAAATTGTTCGTTATTTGTGACATGTCCTAGTATCCAAACCGTTTCAACCTGCTCAACAACACGGTGTTCTACCTCGTCCGTGTTACGCCACTTACTGCCGACATCGACGTCGGTCGAGGTGACCAACTGTCTGCTACGGCCTCCAATAAGGCTGTGTTAACCGCATTCGGCGGTCGTGTTGGGCCAGCTCAGGATAGAGCTCCGTCTAGTCAGTCGCGTGCGATGATTCTCTCGAATGACTTGCTGAGCACTGCATTCGCCACTACAACAGCACTGCCGTCTGGAGGCTTGGGCACGAAAAACAGAAGCAAAGCACGAGCAAACCACCGTGATAATAGCAAGAGGAGTCACAGTGGGCATGCCGCCGATCAAAGCAGCACATCGACGTCGGCTGAAACCGATGCTGCTGATGCCAGATCTCGAAACTTAATAATGCCGAATAATTCATCATCAAGAAGTGGCGCCAGACAGGTCACCGGAGAAGAACCCAGATTTCGGACGCAGTCATCGATCAGGCCAACTTTAAATGCCGATGACGCGTTGGAGACTGCTCGGAACTACGCCGAAATGGTCTCATCCAATTTGAATGGGATCAGCAGAGGTGCACATCTTGCCATCAATAGATTTATGTGCTTACTTTGTTAAACTATGTAGGCAAAACTGGTGCAAAACTTCGTAGAAGAGAACAAACGACGAAATATCATTTGTGCATGCGATAGGCGAAAAGCTGAATGTTGGTTAAAACGCAATTCATCGATAGAATAGTAACAAGACGTCAAACGTGTGTGTGTGTGTGTGTGTGTGTGTGTGTGTGTGCATATTGAATCTGTGCTTGGCGAATGTCTGATCCGTCTGGTACTGCACGAGCTGTCGTGTAACTAATTTTTGAGCTGCTTGTCTATGCTAGGAGTATCACTCCTACCGGCACACAGCGCACGTCCACACAAAAGTCACCACGTACTTAACAGGATCATCGTACTAGCGCTGTAAACAAGCATTAACTAAAGCGAAATCGGACTAATGCTCACGCGTTCAATAGGGTGCAAAGTAATTGTTATCACCGCCCGCTTTACCGATGTTCATTTAATTACACAGACTTTCAATTCAATATGTTGACTGTCTGCGAGTTGCGTTCTCCTGTTGTTGCTTTGCACTATCTGTTTCGTAAAGATCCGATTGCTCCCCATTTCCATGTACGCATCGATCTTGTGTTCATTTTGGCTGGGTGCAGATCTGTCCCTTTCTTCCGAAGGCTTCACCATCGTTTATACTAACCACTGGAAATGAGTTACAACGTAATCTTCGTTGACTGGCAATGTTCCAGTATCAAGCTACAATACTCAAAATTGCAGATTAGTATGAACGATTTTGAAGCCTTCGGAAGAATGGGACGAATCCGCACCCAGCCAAAACGAAGACCAGATCGATGCGTACCTGGAAATGGGAATCAGTCGGATCTTTGCGAAACGGATAGTGCAAAGCAAAAATCTGCCAACGCAACTCTCGGAGGGTCAACATATGAAGCTCGCACTGCGCACAAATCCTTGAAAACATATCTGTTCAATTTAATACTACGTCCCCACGAAGCGTGGGTCTGTTTTATAATGACAGATTGCGGGTGGTTTGTTGAAACTTTGTGTATAAACGGATGCCATATATATATATATATATATATATATATATATATATATATATATATATATATATATATATATATATATATATAAAATGTCCATTCCTTTTTTAAATTGACACAGTATTCTTATAATTAGGAAAACACAAATAACAAAGTGGATAAAGGCCATTTATTTCGTGAATACTAATCATCTCTTATACAATCATACATATTTATACATTTTGGGTTTTCAATTGATTATGCTAGTGGTAACAAATCTGACTCGTTTTTACTGCTGTTTCTTGTTTTGACTAGTTGGTGAGTGTGCATGCGTTTGTGTTTGTGTGTATGCGTGTTTGCATGTAAAGGTCATTCTCGCAGTATTGCAAAGTGATGTCTGAGATCTGGTCATTATTGTTTTGATAGCTTGAGAATTAACCATTTGTGCGCATTGTTCACTGTTACATATACAAGTGCTATTTTCCCAGTATAGTTGATCGTTTCACCTTGTTGCGCAAAGTTGTCGTTTTCACGTGGTAACAGCGCCAGTGTGGATTGCAGTGTTAAACGCTCACATTGTTTGGAGACTTCTGTCATCGTATGCGCCTCTGTTATTTCCACTTCAGTTTGTTGCCAATCCGATTGTATGTTTGTTGATTCTAGTCGAGGGCCTGTTTGTTCTTGGCTGGATACTAGTAGATTGTTGTTGAATTTTGTTATTCTTGGCCAGTCGATAAGAATATCATGTTGATGAAACTTTTGAATATTAAGGTCAGGTGCTTGTTGTTTTATGTAAAGGGCTTCATAGATAAATAATAATTTTTCTGATTTTGCTTTATGTAGAATTGTGAAATTGGTCGAATTGACAGGGTGCCCCGTTGCCAATATATGATCGGAAATAGCTGATTTTCCTGACGGTGGCAAGCCTTTGTTAATCAATTTCTGTGGCAAATGTTGCTGGATTCTGCTTATCAATTGCTTCTTCGTACGTCCGATATATGTGCTACCGCACATACGTGAGAATTTGTAGACTATGAATGATTTGGAGAGAATTGGCAATTGATCTTTGGCATCCAACCTCATGATTCTCTGTGTACTAAATGTCATATTAACTTTAACACTGGGAAAGTTGTCCTTAGTTATTCTATTCAGCCGCCGTGCAATTATTGAGGCTGGTACGTCGCCTCTAAATGGTAAGTTTAGGAAAACCTGCTTGACGGTATCCTCTCTAGTACGAATCTGCCGTGGTCTGATGTTGACATCAATGAAACGCTCTGGGTAGTTGTTCATTAGCAAAATTTGCGCAACAAGGGGAAACGATCAACTATACTGGGAAAATAGCACTCGTACATGTAACAGTGAACAATGCGCAAAAATGGTTAATTCTCAAGCCATCAAAACAATAATGACCAGATCTCAGACATCACTTTGCAATACTGCGAGAATGACCTTTACATGCAAACACGCACACACAAACACAAACGCATACACACTTACCAACTAGCCAAAACAAGAAACAGAAGTAAAAACGAGTCAGATTTGTTACCACTAGCATAATCAATTGAAAACCCAAAATGTATAAATATGTATGATTGTATAAGAGATGATTAGTATTCACGAAATAAATGGCCTTTATCCACTGTGTTATTCGTTTTCCTAATTATAGGAATATATATATATATATATATATAATCTTTGGATGCTTTCTTTAATTAATGTGATTGTGTGCCAGTTTGCCTGGACGAATTTCACAACCTTTCAGCTGGGTGAAGCGGATTTGTAAAGATTACTTGACTTGTGTTGTTGTTCAGATATCCAACTAATTCTCAATGGCCAACTATGCAGACAAAGTACCAAATTAGATTAAATATGACCAGAGGGATAGACAAAAATCGGCATGAAAGGAAAGTATACTTTCATGTGCACATTCGTTTCTTGCTTACTGGTGACTCATCAGTAGGAGCCGGTATTACGCCCTTTAACCACTATATATTTGGTAGAAGAATGTGGAATAATAGGACGGTACAATCTCCTAGACGAATGTGTAAACCTGCAATAGTGAAGCTAACATTATATAAAGTCAACAACAATACGACTTTCAACGCTAACTCTATATAAAATATATATCCCTAGCTTGTAAAAGGTACCAACACTACTGGCTATTGTGTCACATTATGGTGCCGAAAAGATACATGATACCAAAACTACGGATTTCAATGTATTCTATTACCAGTTCCTGCTGATGTGTCGCCAGTAAGCACGAAACGAATTTGCACGAGATTACGCATTGCGTTCATGAAGTCCTTGGTTGATCCTTCTTGTCATAATTGAACTAATTTTTTACTAGGTGCGCAACACCTTATACAAAATTTCATATATATTAGTTTTCCGACCTATATAGTATATAACAATGCAGAGAAAGATGTTGTCTTTGGACGGGTTCTGATTTCGCTTTGATCATAACCGATATGTTTTAGTGCCTGTTGATGCAATATGCTTGATCTGTGAAAGTCGTGTGTATGATGAAAAACTGCACTAACGAATTCTATTAATAGCATCATAATACTTGATTTACAAGTGACAACGAAAAGGATGATAACCTAGCTGTTCTTGAAGTGTTGCTCAAACTTCGAACGGATGGTACATTTTGCAGATCATTCTCCCATGAAAAACTTTGAAAGCGCATTATATCTCAACAGCTACCGCTGTTTAAAATGAATAAAGTTAAGTTAAAGCATTGTGTTATTAAGCATTGCCTATTTGTTCGCCGAACTCTTTCCAGATTAAGTTGGATTGTGTACCTAATGCACTTATCGTTAACGGTTATCTACCACATTCTATACGCCAAATAATATAATTTGTGATAGTATTAAACTGTGGTATATTAACCTTAATAGCAAAATCCATGAAGCGCGTATGGGATAGACTGCATTCCGCTTTGGCGTTCACATATTTTTAACTGATTTATTTTTTACCTAATCCGCTCCCAGACTTCCTCTACCTGAGCCGAAAGATAAAATTCTACTGCAGTCAGCAACCAACGTTAACTACAATAGTTATTGTGTTCAAACGAACATTGGTTGCGCGGGCGATTATAAGAATTACTTTTTTTAATCAAGGTTGCGATCTTGATATAAACACTTGACGCATTATGTACACACATTTGTTAGTATAAACTAAGAATTCTGCGGCAGGGTGGCTCAGTGGTTAGAGCACCAGGTTCCGAAGCAGACGTGCCCAGGTTCGAGCCCTGTCCGCGGCAAATTCTGGCCAGTACATGATGAGTTCCCAGTAAGGACGAAACCGGTCTACTGGATGAATTGCCTTTTCTACACTATACAATTCTTAGTTTATACTGGCATATGTAAGTTATTAATGGGTCAGGTGTTTATATCAAGATCGCAACCTTGATTATAATAGCTGTTATCACCACCCACGCAATGAAACGCGTCAGTGCGTGCGACTGGCGATAGTTTTGCTATGTTGTTTTATGATTGGTTAAATACAATTGGATTGGTGTTTACTTCAAGTTCGCAAACTTGATCCAAAGAATTGTTGCCACCACCAGCACGATCATTGATTGGTTAATTGTATTCACTTGTCCGTTGTTGGTTTGCTCTGAAAGATTCCGGATTCCAGATCCATGTAAGCCGCAGATATGCGTAAGCAATCGCGAGCGGCCGTCTTTCCAGAAAAAGCGCAAAGATTTTCTTAACTCGACGTTAACTTATCTTGAGGGTGAAAATTCGAACAAATTTTGTGGTCAAAGTTAAGATCCGCAATGTGCAATGCAGGAAGAACTACCACATAATTATCATAGGCTCCCGTATAATTAGACATTATGTATATGTGAAGCCTGTCAACATTATCGAAACCTGGCGCTAAATTCTTGCTTATGAGTATCATCTTAGTGTTATTAGTCGCCAGCTTTAGCACTGTCTGAGAGCTGATTGCGAATGCTTCTGGACTATGGAGACTGAGGAGATTGAAACAGTGTCCTTAAGATTTGATGAACTTAGACGTTTGCACACAATTGACCATCGATATTTGAGAAGTATAGCACGTTTTGGTTACCAACAACGAATAACTAACGTTGACATGCGTGGACGTAGTTTTGGATCTGCCAACAAGTCCTCCTCGTTAGAAAAACAAATAAGGCTCCATCAAGTTAATTGGCTCTGTCACGTTTTGCGTATGCCCCCATTTCGATTGCCCAGTAGAGCTCTGTTCTCCCATCCAGCACCAGATTGGCGTAAGAAACAAGGTGGGCAGATTTTGACATGGCAGAAACAGTTGAAGTCACTTACATCCAAATTGGGTAGTATAGGACCCACTCGTCTGCCAGGATGGGTCCTCGTGCGCATCATAGTTCTTGGTTAGAAACCCTTCGTGATATGGCATCGAGTCAAGCTCGGTGGCGAGCTTGTTGCAGATGTAAAATATTCACCTTTGTCGTGATTCTGTTATTGTAAATTGACAGAGTTCACCAGAATGTTTGGTCTTGATTAGGAAGCGATACTGTGAAGACGGCAAGAAACCTGTATCACCACAGTCGCCTTGGTTCAGAGGAGACGTGGCCTAGATTTCGTTGTTTAGAGTTGTGTATGGTCTCGTGGAACGTAGGCAGGTACCTCGACCTTGGCTTGATCCACCCCTTCATAAATCATTCTCGTTTACAATTTCTTGTTTTAAATTACTATTAATTTCGTTTGTTTTAATCTACTATTGTCATGCAGCGACGAAGCATCAGTTTGTGAGCTTGAAGTAAACACCAATCCCATTGTATTTAACCAGTCGTCGAACAACATAACAAAAAACCGCCAGCCGCAACGCACTGACGCGTTTCGACCTTCCTTGATCATCATCAGAGTACGACGGCAAACCGACTATCGAGGATCAAACCGCATTGACTATATATGAAAATCAAAGTTAGATATACGGCTCTCACCTCCAACAATCTTGCATGCATTGATCCTCGATAGTCAGTTTGCCGTCGTATTCTGATGATGATCATGGAAGGTCGAAACGCGTCAGTGCGTTGCGGCTGGTGGTAGTTCGGCTATGTTGTTCGACGATTGGTTAAATACAATGGGATTAGTGTTTAGTTCAAACTCGCAAACTTGATCCAATGAATTGTTACCACCACCCGCGCAATCAATTATTGTCAAATTCTAAAGCATCAATTGGTAAATGCTGTAGCGTTGTTGTCTGTTGTAATGTATATTCCTTTTATTTCAGATTCCATAGATGTCAATTATTACCTGGAAACATTTATGCATCACTTTGAAAAGTATGTGTTGTTTCTTTTTATAAATCATTTCAGAGTTGGCCCCACCGACTTACGAGTCGTTGTTTAGTGGTCGAATAGAGGAGGACGCCGTTGACGGCCAAACCAACAATCTTTCTTGGGGCGCAACTGCAGCCGGGTTAGGGTCAGACGACTCCGACTTCCGTCAACGTTCTCATACCGGCCACTTCGACATATTTAGTTCGTCAACTCGACAAATCAGTGCATTTGCTAGCCAGAACAGTAAGAACAAGCAGAACCAGCAGTAATAGCTGGCAGAAAGGCAAATGGATCCAGGCAATCGCCGGGAGATAATTTTCGCACGTTTGTGAAGATGTAGATGTGAATCGCTGAGGCAATTCAACTTGTTTCCCTTGAGCTCGTAGTGTGAAATTTTCTGTGTGCGTCAATGCAAAGATTAGAACATTTTTCACCTGTACAATCTGTTTAACGCAACTTACTGACGAATTGGGAAAACGTTTTAACCAATAAATTGTCTTTCCTGATACAGTCTGGCATAAAAGAAAGGGGTTAATTTGAATCGAAGACGCACAGTTCCTTATTTGACATTTATAGTGTGGATTACAACAGAGCACCAATTTTTTACAAACAGTACAGTCTATTTGGCTCGCTCCTCCGGAGAGTCGGGATAGATGTTTAACGAAACAAATAGCTTGTTTTTATGGGAAATTTTGTCGTCATGTATCGATGAGGCTATTCTTCATGTTAGAAAAGAAAAAGTTTAGAGATAACTCCTCTTAGAATGCAGCTCTCTTAGCGCGATCGAAATGGTCAGTCGGCCAAGTCGACAGCGTGTAATTTAGTTGTACAGGAGGAAATTGTAATGGATAGACGACGAGGTAAAGATGGGCGACACAGAATCCAAATGTTGAACTGAGATGTGGAATCAGTGTCAAATAGTGGCTGGGCATTAAATTGGATGTCAAAATACACATTCGCCACACTGAGTGCGCTCCGCACAGCGTGATTCTCACGTGGTTTCAAACTTTCTTCTACCAGAAACAGGTCTCTTTTTAACCAGTACAATTAGACTGACGTACCTGCTTGAAGACCTCAGCTGTGCTGGCTACTGTGCCAGCTCATCCTAGGAGCTATGACCTATGTGTATATTCATTTCTCATAAGCGATACTGTTGTGTAAATAGCTGAGCATTTTAATCTTATTGTGTCATTTAATCCGTTGCCGATTTCACAAAGATGAGGGTGCAAAATCTTTATTGGTGCTATCGGCCCTAACAAAGGACACATCTGGTCTAAAACCTTTCGTAATTTTAAGCGAATTGTGTTTTAATAAATTGTAGCGAATGCATATGAGACAGCTACCTCGACATGGTGCCTTTAAGCGATTTGTCTGCTTGTCTGACCGTAGAAGTCATACCTGTGAAAGATGATGCCCTGACGTAGGCGTCTATCCCTCACTTGACACGCGTCGTTCAGTTTGGTAGTCAGGCTCTATACCACCGGCAAGCGGTACAAGATGGATGTTTGTGTTAAATCGGCAAATCGGATTTAGACATTTTAAGGTTTTGCTGTATTCGAGCTGCCAGTGGCTCTGTTGTGCTTTTATCTGATTAAAAACTGTCATAGGCTTAATTTTGTCGACTGATATCTTTGGCGTTTTTCCGTTGTGTGCCGCTACTCTCCACATTATCATTTCTTTCCTGTCATTTTCGTAAAGTGATTTTCCGGGCATAGCGTTCACCGTCTGCCAAAAATTCTTTAATGCGCAATAATTTGTAGCAAATTTGAGTGCTTTCATAACGACAAAATCGTTTATGAGTAGTGCAGTCAGAGGTAGCACAGCTGTGAATATAACTTGGTGAAGCATATTTCTTCGATGTTGTCCAGATGGCGTAGCCACTAGCACGAGTTAGTCGCCCGAAATATTTCGCCCCCGTTTGAATATGCGTCGGGTTTTCGTTAAAGTTTTACCGAATTAGATAGCTAGATTGCCTTTCGATTTTGGTGCAATCTCCTTCGGCCGGCTTGAACTAAGTCAGTTGTGTCCGAATATCAGGCAGCGTCATACCGGGATGTTTGGGTCCGTTTAAAGATTTCAATTAACAAAAACACAACTTTTTCGTGCGTTTGGCACCAATTGCTCGGGTGGCAAGAGCTTCACAAACCATGCAAGGTAGCTGCAAGCATCGAAGCGGTTAAGCTCTTTTGCGAGCAAGTTTTGACACACCATTCGTTGTTCGTGGACTTTTTATTAAATCAATTTAGGAGAAATTTTCGCCGTGTGAATTGCCATGTTTGCCGTAGTCTTGTTCGCCATCCAATCGAGACGTATTTTATTCAGTATTTCGAGACTGTCGGCGTCATGCAGTCGCCTCCGTGCGACCGAGGATTTCGTTTGCTCATTCTTTTTTCGTAGAGTATGAGTTGCAGACACGCTTTTGGTGCGTGATTAATTCGTGGCATTGTCTTTTTCAAATGTTTCTTCTTTCGGGCCATAGATTCTCCATAGACTTAGATCGCAAGTGCCCGACATTTTCTAAAACACTCGTGTATCCTTGAGCTTTTATCTGCTTTTGATGTGAAACTTTACTCAAGTTTGCTCACGAATTTTAGTGACCTTGATTTGTAAGATTGGCAAGTATTGCGCGCTATGATGGTCCGCATATTTTATCAGCTCAACTTTCTTAAACTATGACCTTAATTATTGCGAGCGCAGCTGCAAATACGACTTGATTTCTCTCAATTTCAACAGTCTTGTTATTCTCATCACCATAACTAACCACTAGATCCATTTTACCATTCCGACTATGCCAAAGCAAGCATTTAGCTACTAACTCCACTCGAATACATGCATGGACTTAAGTACAACTTTTTCGCGCATCTCTAGATAGACTACCTGGATTTATTCATGGCGATGAGGGTTGTTTTTTCCAGAACACCAAGACGGTGCGTTTAGACTGGTGCTTTTAGCGTAGACATGTGCTCCCTCGTGTTTGT
Organism: Eudiplozoon nipponicum; assembly: GCA_029291075.1. Taxonomy (NCBI): domain Eukaryota; kingdom Metazoa; phylum Platyhelminthes; class Monogenea; order Mazocraeidea; family Diplozoidae; genus Eudiplozoon; species Eudiplozoon nipponicum. The sequence goes on from JAQBSW010004545.1 coordinate 43,784, forward strand.
TTTTGGCACTGATCTGTGAGTCATCTATAGGAGCAAGTGCGTTTGTGCAAATGTCAGTTTATTTTTTCGATGAAAATGTCGGTCAAACCCTGTCTACGTTTACAGCTACCTTACTCAATGTCGACTCGCTGTTCAGCATTGTCGTTTACCAGGAGTGATTTTGACAAGAATCGCATATTTCACTGCGTCCCTCGTTTTTATTCAGCCCATCGATTTGTCAAAATGTAGTCTAACTAACAGAGATTGTCTGTTGCAAATATCCCACACTTATTTTTAATCAGTAAAAAAAATAACGGCATTTTCTTTATTATTTGCATTTTAGGAAAAAGACATTTCTCATCATTACCATTGATCATCATTGAGATGAAAGCGCCATAAACGATTTTGTGACTACGCAGCTAACTTTAAAAAGATTCACACTGTTGCTATAAAAAGGAAATGTTGTCCTCCTTTTCATTAACGCACTTTTTCTTACACCATTCATTTCTCCCAACTTAATTGTACAATCTTCCTCACCTGGGTGATTTGACTTTTGTCTCCTTGCAAAAGGAAATGTAATATGAACAAATTTTCATCTGTTCGTTGGTGGTCTTTGTCAACTTCGTGTGTGCTCTCTAAGCCAGTTTTATAATTTGTTAATTTATTTGTGTGCTCGCGACAGTTAGAGCACTGGAACCGGAAGAAACAGAGCAGTCACTTTTACAAAATAAGTGCAGCTGTATTTTTCTGCTGAATTTTTAAGGCGTTATTTTTTCTTTGTTTTAGTTCCGGTAATTTATTTTAAAAACTACGGCTCTAGTTTAAACTAAGCGTCTATATATATATATATGTATGTTGAAGGGTTGAAACCGCGAACCGGCTTCACTTTTTCACAGTTAGGTTAATCAGGACTAGCAGTTGAAATGACATAGCAACACGCATACAGCTGGATTTACCTACACGCTATCATCAGGCTCCATGTCATTACACAGTATGTTAACTTATAATCGGTCACTTTGTGCAATCGTAATAAGAGGCTGGCGGATCTACTAAGCTGGATCAGCCGAGGCGTTGAAAATGGAACATATATCGATGAATGTCGGATAGCTGAATAGTAAGTGAAGAGTCGCATTAACTCCAGAATGCATGTAGCTGTCACCGTAGGAAAAGGGTTGTGCGTAAAATAGACACCTTTTACCAGCCCAAATACTTCTCCTAGAATAACATTTTTTCTTGACCATGCAGCCAATTTCTTACTGGGTTTTCACGTTTTACGGTTATTTAATTAAGTAATGATTTGTTTTTCAAATGCTGATAATTATTTATATCAAGTTCAGTCTCTTCAGATAAACACCAATCACATATTTTAACCAGCCACACACAGTGTCCGACCTGCAGACAGAGAAAAATACAAATTTGTCTATTGTGGATAAGCCTGTAGTGAATTTGTGATGGTTTTTCGTTAACTAGAAAAAGTCAAGTCTTGACAGTACGTGTTATTGACAGCAGTGTCACCATTTTATGTGACTTGTCGAAAAAGGGGATTGGTGTTTATTTCCATCCACTTAGTGTGTTATTTTATTCACAATAGACTGTTGCGATGATCATGTGTGTTGTACACCTTGAAGAAACTGTTCACTAGTAAGACTTGTTTATTCGTCTTTTGTGGCTGAGAATTTGGCGTGTGTGGCATCTCGATTCAATCGATGTCGAAATGCTGTCTGCTGGTGTTCGCCATGGCTAAAATTCCTCTCTATCGCTCTCACTCTAAATCGCGTATGGCCTTTAAGTTAGATTCAAACACTGTGGCCTCGTTGACGTTCTGCGCGGAACTTCATTCGCGCAACTATTTTGTGCAACCTTAATGCAACACACAATTCATTAATTGTGTGTATAACTTTTACCTAAAACATTTCTGTGCATTTGTAAACTGAGTAGGCCAATAAGTAGTGCATTCAACTTGACTCCAAAATCGGGCAATTAATGTGATCACATCTGAAATACAGGGGATTCATTTTCGCCGTTGTATCATATATGAATATATACATCTATCTATACTGTTAGGCTAACCTTGAAACATTTATCCAGTTTCTGGACCAAACTGCTATTAGTGCTCAAATGAGATGTCAGCTACACTAATAAAACCGGCGATCCGGCCACTCTTAGTTAGGTGTGATACAGAATTCACGTTTACTCATGTGTGTCTTGAAATTCGCGTTAAAAACTAAACGCAAGCGGGTGACTAATTTTTATCGTGTGTTCTGTTGTATTTTCCGAGCAAGCCTTGAAAGAACACTTTTGAAGACTGCGCCACGGATCCGAAAAGCGCATCATAATTTGTCTTTTCATATCCTTTTGATTGCTGAAAAAAGTGTTGCGTAAAATATGCAGAGCAAAAAGTTGTTGGCTAAAAGCATCACATGGTAATTTGACGCAGTAGCGAAGTTGTCTATTTGTAATTTGTTTGAAAGTGCTCGTCTCGCACTAATTTGGACAAAACTTAAGTTGCATCACTTCCTTTATAAAAATAATCAAAATTATTGAAATTTTCCTTTGGTATTTGATTCTGTTTATTTTAAATGTTTCATAAAATTTTTCAACCAGTTTCATTATGCTTCTTAAGTCATTTTCGTGGAGGCCACCCACTTACGATCGACTATTGGTGTTCTTTAAGTCAAGCTTGCGAGTTCAGAATAGGCGCCAATTCCATTGTATTTAACCAGTCATTGAACGACAATGCAAATTTACAGCCAGTCGCACGCACTGACGCGTTTCGACCCTCCATGATCATGATCAGAGTACGACGGCAAACTGACTATCGAGGATGAAACCGCATTGAATATATATGGAAATCAATGTTAGATATGCGGCTCTCACCTCTAGCAGTCTCGCATACATTGAACTCGACTTGAAGTGTCGGCTGCACAATTTCTATGCAGTCACGAACATTAACTAGAGGTGAGAGCCGCATATCTAAATTTGATTTCCATATATATTCAATGCGGTTTGATCCTCGCTAGTCAGTTTGCAGTCGTACTCTGATGATGATCATGGAAGGTCGAAACGCGTCAGTGCGTTGCGGCTGGCGGTACTTTTGTTATGTTGTTCGACGACTGGTTAAATACAATGGGATTGGTGTTTACTTCAAGCTGACGAACATTAACTGTTTTAAGTTTCGCCACACACACATATATAGGCAATACAATTAAACAATAATTGATTGCGTGGGTGGTGGTAATAATTCTTTAAATCAAATTCACTTGTCAGGCTATCGATGCAACTTTAATAGATGGTTGGAACCATGAATATAGTAGGCCAGTAATGCCTAAGTGAGCACCAGTATTCGTGATATCGGTTACTCCATCGTGCCTAACTGCACTCTCACTAACAAAAGGTGCTTAAAATGCGAAAATCGGCGTGAATTTATCGGTAAACAGTATCTGGTAGGGCGGCGTGATGACTTCTATCTCATGGGCTCAACTTATTCTAGAATCCTCTGCAAAAAGCACCTCGCGAAATGAAACCAGGCCAGTTAGTTTGAAAGTTTTTGCTGAGAATAGCTTGTTTGCTCCATTTCCACCACCGTTTTACTCCACTAATAAAGTGAAGTGGTAGGTGAGGTATACCGTAATAAGCCTTGTGGTTGTTGTTAGATTCATTCTAGATGAACGCCAAAGCTTTTATTTACTTTTGCAAATATGGTCGACTTAGATACTCAAGATAATAATGTGGTTCTTACGTCAACTAATAAATCATTTCTTGGCATATCAACTTGTTTACCAGATTCGCTGAAAAATTTTCCAGTACATTCTATGCTAGTGATCGTTTCATCATTGTATTTTTAATTTTGTGAGCCTCGCTTGCTTACTAGTACGCATTTGCTAACCTTTATCCCGTCTGTCAAGATAGTAACTGCTGCATTTTGTGGTGTTCAATTTCTGTTAACCACCATGTTCTCACCCTGTCACCATTTAGCCGACTGGTCCTTGCATTCTGACCTCCACTGGAGTTTTAACAGCTATCGGTGCGTTCATCTAACTTAGCAAATACAATTTTGTTATTACATAAGTAAATGCTGTACTTTACTTACATGCTTCAATCAGAATTTGGAGTGTGACTATTAGACAGTCGCGTTGGTTTAAATATTCATTGAATGACTTTCTTGCAAGCTTAAATTCTCATTGGTTACTTGGCTTGTGTCCATTTACCTCAACTATTTTATACAATCCTTAAAAGCTGAATTCCCGTTTGACTGCTCTGCTCCAATCAAAATGCTTTAAAATGATTTATATAATTCTATCACTTAGAAGTTTATAATTGATATTATAACTACGTCTAATTCTTTTATATACGAATTACTTATGTAATTACTAAACGAAACACAAACAATCTATCTTTTAGCACTATGTAAACACGACAGACAATGCTAAGCCTAGCTGCGCTACTACACCTTTGCTGCCTTAATGACCAATTCGTTATCCACTTCGGCACACTGGTCGGGAATTCACTGTGGTTTGAAACGCCATTTTTTTCCTATACACATTGAATACAGCTAGGTCATTTGCGGTTTTACTCTCGGTCTATTACTGGGCAGATTTTTTCGACTCCCTTATCTATCCATACACACTTAAATCTTTGCTCCATCATTCTCGTTGCAGTGATTAATTTAAAACCAGTTGTCTGGCTTCGCATATGCTTCGCTAGATGCCATTAGTGAAGCTCATATATAGGTTTTTTTACTAAATAATGCTAGATCTCTTTCAATATGATATGGCAACATTGCCGATTCTTCGACAAGCCGAGTTTTCTGATCAAAGCTTTAGTACTGTAAACAAATCCAAACCACACAATTAAATTAATATAATCTTCATTTCGTATAGAGACGGGTTTGGTCCGTTAAATTTTACGCAATCCTGACTAGCTACACTTCGGAAAATAGCTTCCAGTATAATCGCTTCCAATACACTATATCTGTGCATAGAGTCAAAAGAGGTAATTACACCTCGATGTAGTTTCAAACTCAAGAAGTGTAGCAAAATTTGAAATACGCGACAGCCAAACATTTTTATTTTATTCTAAGGAAGGCAGCTAGCCCGTTACATGACACTGTGGATTAGTTGACATACTATTATTAACATAATCTTACAGATTAGAGGGCACCAAACCGTTATGTTATGTCTAACTTTTACGAAATTAATCACGACTCTCACTCATTGTTTTGCCGAGACTCGCGCTCGCAAAAGGTTAGGCCGGCTTCATGTGCGAAACAATGAAGTTTACTGCGAGTATTGTGCAAATTGTTTCGCCATTATTACCGGACGTTTTGTTCGAGATCGCACTGGTAGGCCTTACAGTGAAATGTGACCTGGAGGAGAATGGAAAGTTGATTTTTTTCTTGAGGTTCTCTCCTCAATCGTGTTTCGTCTTCATACAAAGTGTTGTTCTCAGAGATCGCCTGTCATCCAAGGCTGACGATCATCTAGCTTTTAGACGCCAACGAACGTCTTCATGTGTTCTCCTTTTAACGATGGCAGAGCTGCGCTTTCAGGCCAAGCGAGGGACTTTGCTTATCAGCGACTGTTGACGACTTACGCCATACGTGAAATGGAAGGGCCAGTAAATCGTTTTTGACATCAGCCCATGGCTGTACCACCACTTTCTATTCTCTTACACTGTAATTGACTAGATTAACGGATGAAAATTTCCGCGTTGAGTTCCCAATAAGAACGAAACCGGTCAATTACTGGATGAATTGCCTTTTCTACACTACACAATTCTTAGTTTATACTGGTATGTGGAAGTATTTAATGGGTCAAGTGCTTATATAGAGACCGCAACCTTTATTATAATAATTGTTGTCACCGCGCACGCAACCAATGTTCGCTCAATTATGTAAATGGTAACAATTACTTAGTCAAGATTGGGTACTTGAACAAATTCGTTTGAAAAATGTTCACTCTACAAGCGGCAACGTAGTTGCTCAAGTTTGTTGGCCACATTGCACCTTCCATTTGTCTTACATTGCATCACCAAACGTTTAGCTTGTGCGAGACGTAATGCCGTTTTCTATTGATAAGTAGTTAGCGAATACAATATACACGATTATAGACTAATTGATTGCGCGGGTGGTGGTAACATTTCTTGAAATCAAGTTTGCAAGCTTGAAATAAACACCAATCCCATTGTATTTAACCGGTCGACGAACAACATAACAAAACTACCGCCAGCCTCAACACACTGACGCATTTAGACTTTCCATGATCATCATCAAAGTACGACGGTGAACTAATCTTGCTTTCTATATAAATGCAATGCGGTTCGATTCACGGCAGTCAGTTTGCCGTCGTTAAAGAACAATATATACGGGTCAGCATAAACAAATGTTGAATTTGGGCAAATCCTTCAGGCCCTTTATGAACTAGTCACTTGGCCTGGCATAATTAATGTATCAATGATTAGATAATTACCAATAAATCGCAAGGAAGTTAGGTCCAGTAAATGGATTGATTGCAGAGATCAGTAACGGGCTATGCAAAAACAATAAATTTTCTCTGGTGAGCTCGTTTTCAAATAAATAAATTGATAATGAAGACAAAACGTTTAAAACCAATAACAGATTATGCTGATGAACGCGGAAAGGCGTTTTAAAACAAAAATAGATTAGAAAAATTTGCCATTCACCAAAAATAATGGAAACTGGAAATAAGGAAATAAAAGTGTCATCAAGACACTTGACTAGTTGCCATCACAGATGTTAAACAGAGAACATATAATGCAATGAGGAAGTGACGGGGCTAAGGAAACGCGACTGGAATGGGCACGCTACGCGAAACAGCGAGACTAATTGGAATGCTGATAAAACAGAAAATAAAGTTTGACTAATAAAAAAAACATTTTTATAGTAATTAAACGCTGTAATAAAATGGAAAATGGCGGCTGCATACTTTTAACTGCAATTAGACGTAAGAGTTTACGCACACAAACACATGCAGATAGAAACGTGCACAATTAAAACCCCTTAATTATATTTGTTCAAATGAGGCCTATCATATAGGTGTATATATATATATATATATATATATATATATATATATATATAATGTGTCCTTTCGTAGGAAAAAAATAAAATCTATGAAATTATTAAATCAAATTAAGCTTGTAAATATATAAACAAATTAAAGCTTATCCAGATTCAGTTATATATGATATGTGAGCACGGTTTTCGAGTTTGCGTGAATAATTCAATTCAGTGTCTGTTTGTTGTATTCCTTTTCTTCGTGTACGACATGTAGTTGTCCAATTTGCATGAGCTAGTTGTTCACGTGTGTGCAGTGTACCGCAGTCTCTGGGAAAATACTCAAATGTGTTTCTCATGCATATGATTTGGCTTGCTTGTTTATTTTGACCTTTTTGCCAGAGTATTTCTTTCTGCCGAATATCACGTGGCTTCAAGTTGACGCCAAGTTGGTGGTGCTACTCTGCTTCGTGGCACACCTTTTTTTGGCAATTTGACTTGATTGTTTCTCATGTTATATTTGGTGACGTATGTGCTTGTTGAGTATACGTGTTCCTCCTTATTCGTGGCTAGTTGAATACTGTGTTGTAAAAGAAACCTAGCTGAATGTTTCAAAATTGCACCGAGACAATACAGTATTCGACTGGCCGTGAATAATGAGGAACGCGTGTGTTAAGCCAGCAGAGAAAATCCCATAAATTATACTAGCCAGAGCATTTTGAAAATTCAAGTCATAATGACCGACTAACCGACAACAACAAAATTTACTGCTAACGAAGAAGAAATTCTGAGTGGGCAAGAAACGGAATAATTACGAATGCCAACAATTACGCAACACACCGGACTAAAGTAAAAATAATGAAAGCATACACATGAAAAATACAAACCATTTAATCGGGTGATATATTGAGTGCAACCTCAACAATCGTGTAATCGTCCATTTAGAGTATTATGTGCACACGACGTGCAATTTCACGTTTTGCATAGCTAAGCTTAGTCGAATCATTTGTGTTCTATCAAATAAAAGGAATGTTAAAACATAGCTTTTGTCAACTTCTCAACGAATAGGTTGTCTTTCTACTTACGGATTACCGATTTATCACTTAGCAAAACAATGAAATTCTTTGCTACATATCCACGAGCATTTGCCGGTAACTTAGTTTTTTGGGCAATTGCTCAGATGACACTACACGAAGTCATAGCTTAGTTGCGATTCATTCTTTTTTTAAATGAAACAATTTTTAGGATAAAATTGTTTCTGCTTCTTCATATAGTTTAACTTCCATTGTTGTTCAATGCTTTACTTGCGTAAACTGGCACAGGTGAGTCTCATGGCATACGAGAATAGCCGGTAGACCTATTAAATAAGTGTTCGCAGTCATCTCTACTTTCTAGAATTTACCCAAATAATGACTAAACTACCGTCTGGCAGATAGATTGAAATTCTAATATTATGAACTATGTAGCGCATACTAATCAAATGTGAAACGTTTATTCATTTCCACAGCAAATTACGAAACCGTAATACAAGCTTTTATAGCGAGGCATTGTAATCATTAAATTTATACAGTTCCGAGTTTAAATAACTTGATCACTGGAATAATCCAATTCTGCACTAGACGTGGGCGATTTAGGTTTTTTTACAACTCCGAGACAGCTCAGCTAGGAGATGAGTAGTGAAAGTACTGCACTTGATCAAAACACATCTTAGCGACCGTCTCCTGAGATACGCAACACTGTGGATGGATGACCACATTTTTACATGCACAGTGACAAGATTGCATTGCAATTTGTTATTATTTCTATACGAAAGTCCAAACGCATAACTTGTTATTTGTAAACACGGATGAAAAATCCAGATTCGATTTTACAATCAACACAGCCAGATAGTTTTTCCTTTAGCGCGTAAAATTTCCCAGGTCAGGCACAAGTGAAATACACACAAATTAACAAGATGCTCATTAGTTGACAGGAAAATCGAATGTGAGAAAAATAAATCTGATTTAATTTAGCGCAACACTATTCGAAAGGAGATGATTTGTTATTCATAAATGAATAAATGACAAATTTATAACTATAAAAATGGCATTCGGTTAATTTTCCCCTCACCAGATGAATAAAACTATGTTCTCTTGAGAGATTAGCAAAATTACAACATGAAAATGCGCAATTAAAATTGATGCACACACTTCCAGGTTCATTATTTTCCTTTTTATATCGGAAACACTATACTGCTCTGGCTGAAATTGCGATAAGCCTCAACATATTCATCCGATAGACTTTAGTGTAATATTCGTTCAAACTTCATAAACAAATTCAGGATGATCAAATAAGCCCATCCGACGGGCAGCGTGAATGAGCGGATCTCTCCCGTAGTTCCGAAGAGAGTAGCGCCGGCCTGTTCAAGGGGGCAAGGGATGCTCCAACACAGATTTGGTGAATACAATCTTCAAAATGCAACCATCGGTCTGCTATAGTAAGCAAATCATCGAACCTGTGGACCATATATGCTTGATGGCAGCAAAGTGTACAAGTAGACATGGAACAAAAGAATTATGCGAATTAATAAAAAAGACAACACTTCTAGGATGCCAACACCATCTATCGTGTAATAACTTCAACGGGCCTGCAACACACAGAACGTAGGGCGGAGCAAATTTATGATGCAGTACAGAGCGACGTGTCTCTCTTTAAAACAAGTTGCCAGCAGATACCAGCGACACATATAAGGTTGAAGGTGTGCATGAGCACTAAAAGACAGGTTGTGTTCCAGGCATAGAATGGTCTCGGGACAATACATGTACACCTTTGATTTTATTCGCAAAGATGCCAAAAACGTTGAAAATTAAACCAAATTAGCAGTCAACACGTATGCTATCAGCAGTAACGCCATTGTTGAGAAGTAGAGATACAGTTGCCGCGAGAGAGAAACCGGATGAACTTTTACCAAGAACTTGGACTTAAAATCGAAAGCGAATGGCAAACGTTAAACTAATTGGAAGCAGAAAATATGGAACAAACATGATTACGCAAATGTGCATGATGTCACGAGTGGTCTAAACTATGTCCACTGAGAATCCGTCGACTACTGTGTGGCATCGCTCGAGAACCGGTACAACAAATGACGAAATCTGAAACATGGTTTGCAAAAAAACAAAAGTAAACACTTTAATTTTACTCTTTTATCTATAAATAACGTAATCTGATGTCGAGACGAGACTTCTTCATTTCTTCCGAACAGTTACCTAGATTCTGCTGCTCAAAACACCATTAACTGCGTCTGCATTCTCGCCCGAACTAGCTTTGCCAACTGCATCAGGCGGCCAAATCTTGCTCGACAACGTAATGCGGCAATGCAAAGTCTAAGCATCAGAGTTACAGACTGCATTCACCAACAATATGTAAGCAAGTAAACCATGCAACCGAGACCGTGGCCTTGCACAGTTTTCTGATCAACAACATTCGGAAAAGCAGACGATGGCCGTGCCCTGTCCAGGACACGAGAGTGTGCCATGAGTGCTCGTGAGATTCAATAGACTTTTGCTGTCGTATTTTAACTGAAATTCCACTCCACGCAACCATTCCAATTCGTTTGATTTAATGTGCACTTCGTAAATAACACCAAAACGTGCAATTAACTCTGTTAAACTAAGAAAAGTATGGCTTGGAAATCTGTATCAATATCGTCATTCAGCCACATCGCGCAGGTTTTCCAACCAAAATAAAAAGATTCTACGTGCATCCCATTCCAATAGACGAGCTCGTCTTGTACTGCCGAAATTTGAATGTAGTTCACTTCAGCTGTTTCTGCTATTTTCAAATCTGTCCACTTTGTCTCTCGCACGGGTGGTTATCGCATTAATTACGATTTTTTGAAGACTAGAAAGACGGTTAACTCACTTTAAGCAACCGACACAGTCTTCTCATTCCATCTAGTACGAAATGGATTAGTCAATGCCCTGCAAATTATGTCTCCACTCCTATGCAAACTCTGTATATGATCATCCGGGCTTGCAGATTTTCGATGTTTAAAGGAGAAATTTGCCTTCCGTATCTCTAACTATTATCAATGCTTAAGATCAGCGATCTACATTGTTGATACATACATACTTTCCCAAGGAAATTGGTTTTCAGAGTCTTCAGGTTACGGATCAAGACAACTCGTTTTATCAGTTGTTAGACTACTGTTACAATTATTAACTGCTTCGCTAATTTTTAATTATCTCAGACCTCTTTCGCGAATAAGTTGGAACAAACAGGATGCTACCTGATTTGAACGCATCCCCAAATCCTTCAGGCTTTCTGGTCGAAAAGCATTTAGAAAGCAACTATCAGACTGTGCGTAATTTGATAACCTGAAACATCCACGAGTATTATAAGCCAGGAAAACAAGTATTCGGCGTTTAGCTTCATGAATCTTCGAAGACTTTACGGAGACCAGTAAATTATTCTACGCTAGCTCACAATGACACTACAGTAGTACCTGAATTGTGCATAGCGTATCAAACCTTTGTCTATAGTACGTTCAAATTTTCACCTTGAAGGCAAGTTAATTTCTATTTTAGGCAATCGTAATAATTTGATGAATAGCAACTGTTGGAAGTTATTCGTTAGTTTAGCGGCAGGGTGGCTCAGTGGTTAGAGCACCAGATTCCGAAGCAGGCGTGCCCAGGTTCGAGTCCTGTCCGCGGCAAATTCTGGCCAGTACATGGTGAGCTACGAATAAGGAAGAAACCGGTCTACTGGATGAATTGCCTTTTCCGCATTATACAATTCTTAGTTTATACTGACGTATGTGAATAACTAATGTGTCAGGTGCTTATATCGAGATCGCAACCTTGATTATAGTAAATGTTATCGCCGCCCACGCAACCAATGTTCGTTTAATTACTATTTAACTTACCGAAAAATGCAAATGCAAATTTAAAACGAATGGGTGCATGTTCTGAGGTGAAATACGAACGATGGCACTGAATGCACTCATGCGATTACTCATTAATTGCTACACGACGTATTTGTGCCTACAACTGGTCAGAAGCTGAAGAACGCCTTTGAAAACAACGCCTTGCAGTACACCTGAAGTTTGTACTAAGGTATATTCCATGTTCTGCGCAGCTATCCAACGGTTATTCATCGCTACTATCGTTGTGCATGGAATGCCAAGTTTATCTGTCATGCAGTTGAAATTATGCATTGCCTAATCGCTGAACTTACGCAATCCAGCAACCCATCACCAATAAACGATGCTGGTCTTTGCGCTGTACTGTCATCCTTTACATTTCCAGGTGCACAGCGTGGCAGTTGCCTTCTGCTAAACCTGGTAATACAACATTTCCGCTGTACGGTACACGTGTGGGGGGGGGGCTTAAGAGTGATGGGACAAGTGAGAACCCATCAAGCAAGCAAAAAAGCCACGCTTTGCGCCCGGAAATTTAAAGGAAGCAACATCTTACCCATCACAGTTGACTGTAGTGTGCGTGTTTAAGCGTGCCGTCAAAAACTCGGCTGCTTACACGGATTCATTCAGTTGAACCAGCTTCAAGTCACGAATTAGGGACGACACCGACTCCGAACTGTTTGAGTTGAGAAAACGCGCGTAGTGACAGGTGTTTGAAGTCAGTCTCGTGTAGAAAAGGGGATGCAACCAGGTCGATAATACAAGCAGGATCCTTGATTCTAGTCTCGGATACGCAACATATATATCGATTTCCAATTTATTCAACGTACCACCTACAGCTTGCTATTGCCCAAGTTACAACAATTTTCGAACATACGTCGCGCCAAATTGAAAACCTAGCCATCATTTAATGAATCCTAGAGTACTTGAACTACTTTCCATATTTTGTTATCCCAAAATTTACATCTGCGATGCCTAGTGCATCTACAATTGCGTTGATGATAGATTGAGATCCTTGAAACAAGAGATGCAGATTCCGAAGAGAAGTTGTCTGCAATAGCCTGATTTCGCTTATCCACCCAGCAAGACTCAGCAGATAAGGCGACCCATTTCATATTGCGTGACGGCCGATACAGTATCGAATCATTATAGCTCGCTTTGTTGATGGTTATAAGAGCACTAGGTCGCCAATTCCAAAATTGTAATGGCTTGTACTCAAAGTTTTCCTTCTCTTAGACAGTCTGCCAACCAAGTACTATTTTCCCAGGCGCCATTAGCCAAAGTTTCCTTCCCAGCTGAAACCATCACTTCTGTCTGGCCAACTCGCTGTCGCTCTGTCGCTACCTATTCATCATTAATTGTTACTGTGTTGTAAAACCGAACTGAAGGCTTCAGATGGCACGGGATGATGGTTTTATCCTATTTGACCAGGCAAGTTTCATGCTAACATCGCTCGGCCGGATGTTCACAGAGCGTACTGTAGCAATTACTACGTTATGGCTACTAGAAAGGTAGTGCCGACTGTTAATTGAGTCTAATTAATTATGAAAACTATATAACAAATACGACGGAGTGCAACATTTTACTTATAGGAGATATAATTGCGATAGGTTAGTACCGTCAAGAGTGTAGATAACACCGGAAATAAGCATTCCAATGACCGACTGATCGCCAAAGCGAAAGTTATACCAATTGCCTTTTACCTAGCTAACTCTGCACTGCCTATGATATCAGATGTCGGCGAATCCGACTTGAGAATTGAAATCGTACTGTGTTGCTAGGGTGGCTAGTTATGTCCAATTTAATACCGGCAAGGTTCATGGTAATGCTACCAATGTGACGATTAAGAACCTGTCGGTGGTCAGGACAGCCAACTATATGATTAAACGGTGCGTGAATACAGAAGGGATTAAATTTAAATCTGGCAAGAAACAAAGATGATTAGATTCACAGTTTACAATTTTTATAAATAGCAGCAATAAATAAACATACAGTCGCTTTATACTCGGCTGGTGTAGCTTGGTAGGAGGCCGCAACTTTTCTAACGGCTCCGGCCACATTGGCCCCTCAACTTCAGGCTCAGCAGATCTAAAAGTGAAATTTAAAAAAAATATACACCTAGAACAGGTGACACAAATCTCTTTGTACAAAAAATATTATTCCCATTTCTGATGCTGTGTTGTATATGCTTCGCCAGCAATCATCTCACGCTTCTTCAATTTAGCGCCCAGTTATGCACGGGATCAAAAAGCAATACGTTATACTTATTTCATAAGATCTTCGCATAGTGTACCGCTGATGACTTTTATATGACAAGGCTTCCAAAGTACACGCTCAATAGACCAACACCGAATTTGATCCAGCAGTCGCGGATTGCTCACGATAGTAGTGTTACATGAATTAACAAACTTCATCGCTCAATCTGAGCACTCACTGATTTTGTATGGTTAAAGGTGAGGGTATTCGCAAGTAATGCTACACATTTACCACAACACATACAAGCCCCCCATATATATATATATATATATATATATATATATATATATATATATATATATATATATATATATATATATATATTACACAGTATATTTCTAATTAGAAAGAAAAAACACATTAATAAAAAAGTGGATAATGGCCATTTATTTCGAGAGTACTAAACATCGCTCTAAAATCTGTCATTTATATACATTCTGGGTTTTCATTTGAATATGTGGTTGGCAACAAATATGACTCGGTTTTGTTTCTATTTGTTTTTTTGGCTGATTTGTAATTGTGTATGCTTTTGTGTCTTTATGTGTGTGCCTGTTTGCATGTAAAGGTCCTTCTCACTGTATTGCAAAGTGATGTCTGAGATCTGGTCATTGATGGCTTGAGAATTAACCATCTGTTCGAATTGTTCGCTGTAACGCGTACGAGTGCAATTTTTCCGAGTGTAGTCTTTCATTTCACCTTTTTGCGCAAATTTGTGTTCTTCACTTTTATATATATATATATATATATATATATATATATATATATATATATATATTGCTAGTATAAAATAAACACGCATACAGTAGTAAATGCAATTCATCGAGTTCACCGATGTCGTCTTTTCTGGGCACTCATGTACTATTTTTTTCCGAATTACCGCGAAAAAGCCTCGTTCATGGGCAAATTTGCTTTGAAATCTATCAATCATCTGTTGCACCACTCAAACTGTACACAAAATGCAGTTTTCGCATACTTGTCGACTTATGTAGTTTGGTCAGTTCTTCCTTTTGGTTGAGACAATTTGGCATCGTTGTAGACTTTAAGTTAAAATTGGCCACCCTCAGTCCAACATTGTATAACAGAAATCATCCCATACTGGCAAAGGATATCGAAGTGATATTCACTGACAAGACACTGAAGCAAATGTACTCCAACCGCGGCAATCTTAGCAAGTCTCCTGTGAATGCCTAGTAAGGATAGAACCCGTCTAGGTGATGAATTTAATTTTCTACCGTGTGCAATATCTAGTTTATACAAAGAAAGAAAAAAATATAGTACCCTTTTCATGTGCAAACAGAAAAAGTAATTTTATCAAATAGAAAAACCGTTTCTTTCTCATATTCTTCTCAAGTATCTACCATTTAAAATCTCTTTATATATACATTGAAAGGAAATACAAAATTTTAAAAAAAATGAACATGGAGAGTGTGAAATAAGGCAGACAACAAATCAAATGCGTGCGCTACATCCAGTTCAAGCTCAATGCCCGAACTTGCGCTTTCTGGCATTTAGCTTCAACTGGAGGTGATGCTTGCAATTGATTGACTGGTTGCCTTATTTCACACTCTCTCCGTTTACATTTTTTATTTTTTTTGCCTTTGAATTTATACATAAAAAAGATGTTCATTTGTAGATACGTGAAAAGAATATGAGAAAGAAATGGTTTTTTATTCGGTAAAACTTCTTTTTTTGCACATGGAAAGGGTACTATGAATTATATTAAGGCTCGCATTCCAAACAAATATATATATATATATATGTCTGTGTGTGTATAATTAAATCTTGCCATAAACTTTAAGTCAATTTCACTTCTCAAAGTGGCACGGCATCTATACTATAATAACAGGACATGAGTGGCCATTTGGATCTCTAGATCGAAAGTGATGCCAAATAGGCTGTATCTTGAGGAGAGGCTGACTAAAAACGTAAGTTTGCAGCTTTCGCCACATAAATATATCGGTGGCGAAAGCTGAAAAAAGTTTATGCTCGTGACTACATAGAAATTGTGTCGCCGACATTTCCAGTCGCGCACAATGTATGCATGACTACTACAGGTGAGAGACGAATGTCTAATTTTGCTTTCCATATATATGCAATGCCATTTGATCCTCGCTAGTCAGTTTTCCGTCGTACTCTAATGATGATCATGGCGGTAGTTTTGCTATGTTGTTCGACGACTGGTTAAAATCGATGGGATTGGTGTTTACTTCAAGCTCGCAAACTTGATTTAAAGGATTCTGGAGTAAATCGCCCAACATGCTTAAGGATGCTGCAGCAAGGCTAAAACGTCTAGAAATCTCGGTAAAATGCAATACGACACTTGTCACCCAGTTACCGAGTGCACTAATTGATTACCGACAAGATAAGTGACCATGGCACAGATATGCTCACATTCTTCCTAATTTCCGGAGTCAATAACGATTGGTTCAAACACACCCCTACTAGGGAAAATACGGACCAATATGAAATTATAACAGGGTCGCGAAAGACAAGCATTTCGTTACAAGCTGGCATTAGACAGAGCACGCCATAAAATTTGGCGAGTTAAAGAATCGACAGTGGTTGAGTTGACTTGAATTGGCAACCATGACGGGCAGCTTATACCGCTGTTGTAACTCAAGGGGGAGACGAAGTTCATGAATGCAATCTATTAGTCTTATTCCAAGTCGAATCCCTCCACGAGTCGGCCGTGCTCTCTCCTATCTCTCTCAATGAATTCTTTTGAATATAATAATCGTGACTAATCATTCGGCCGGAGTAACTGATTTTGAGTTATAATGGCCAGTTTCCATCATCAGCAGAAACGTGCACTTGGCTTCTGGCACACATGCTACAATCTGTCCCAAATTGCTTAAAACGCCAATCCAACACTGGCTGAGAAGTAGTTATTCTACTGAGCAATCGGACTGCAGGCGTACGTAGACCGTGACCGATCCAGCAGCAATGATGAAACCTTATCGACTATTCTAGCAATGACTAAGTAAATACGCGAAATCTAGGCATACAAAAACGTACTTCCTGGAATCACATAAGTGACAGCATGGACGTTTTAGATTTATCAATACAAGGAAGCTGCATTGCTATTGTTGCTTTTCCCTAATGCAGACTTGGACATAATGGTGTTGTGGAGAGGTTTAGTTTTCCTCAATTCAGTGAGTTACCTTGATAAACAAACTCATAGTAACTAGGTACTCTTTCTCTCTCTCGTAAATCTAACATAGAATTTGTGTCTGAATTATTATTTTTGTCGTTGTTTATAATTTTCTCGCTTCTTGTGGTTATATGGCAGTGAAAGATTAATCACTTTTGGCTTTTGTACGGCTGGGCATGATGATGATGATGATTTATCAACATCTCAACCAACAATAAAGCAGCATTTAAAACTGATTTTCCGAAGCACTTTATTCAACAGTATGGAATTCGACCTTTTAAGTAAACCTAGGCGACGTGTCTAATAGATATTTTAGCAGATCTGTGCCAATAAAAATAATATTCACACTTGCAAATGCATAATTAGTAGCTAAAATTAAATGAAAAACACGTATAAGACGTAAGAGCGATGAACTGCTCAATGCATTTGTTCGCGAAAGTTTTCACTAAGTCAAATTGATAACAAAGGCATATTAAGATTAAGTATGTAATTAATAAGCAGCTATAACTAATTAATTACTAGTTTGGTACGTAGTATTAATTATTATTTACACATCAGTATTGCTGACGTAAAATAAACCTTCATCGCTTAGTCTATAATAAAGCTTCACTCCGTCGCGTCGAGTATTTGTGGTCCTTATGAGGGCACTGTTTAAAATTGATTTTCAAGAATGCAAATAATAAACCTATCAGAGAGCAATGTCTGCCGCGGGTTAATTACAAACGAGCATTCACCGTTAAAGCACAGCTGAACAGGACTTCCCACCAGATCATGCCTGTCGCTAGACTCTCCTAGAATTACGCGCCCACACACATCTGTTAGGGAGAGTGCTGTGCAGTGTGATCAATTGGCTGATGTCTGGAATAAGATTGCCATATTCAGCGACTGGACGCCTACCTCTTTTAAGAATTCAGCCATCCCCGGAATTCGTTCAATTAGCCTAGTGAATAGGATGCGTAAATGGAAAAACTTTGACTGTTCGAAGCTGTTGGAGACGTAGGACTTGAGCTTCAATAGCGCGGGGATCTCAAACCTGAAACTACCTTAAGGTTGTGGCAACCTTTGAGAACCCCAAAAAATGTTTCCACGCTTAAAAGTCAAATTGAGAGCGAACAAACGAGATATGCACACTTTAATAAATTCAGTTTTATCAGCATAGACAGCAGTTTATTAGCACTTGAATACTGGAGTTTCACAGCCGCTTAACGATGAAATTTATGTTAATATCATCTGAAAATCAACCTTTCCCAAGCCATCAAAACAAGTAGGGAAAACGGTAAGTGTTATGGCTAAAGCTGTGCTCCATTACCAAGAATGTAGGGTCGCCAGTGACCTGACCCTAACCATTCTCTGTTGGGGGTGGCGGCAAGAATACACCGATGAGCACCACCTTTTCGCAATGTCAAATTGGCTCTCTTTAGTGGCAGCAAGTTGGGAACACCGACAAGCACCGACCTGTGAAATCAAGAAAGAAACAATGCACTCACTCTGCATGCATCCGAACGCGCAACTCTTCCTCCAACTCGATGAGGGTGCAGCGTAGTTCATTGCGCTCCATCAAGAGTCGACGCAAGTCATCCATCGTGACACAAGTGTTTGAAGCATCGCTCGTCACGCTGTCGTTGGCGCATCTAGTATAGGCCGTTGGTGGTGAACGCAGTGTCACGGCTTGGCTGTTGCCCACACCACCGAGCAGTTGCGCTGCCATAGCCTTATGCTGGTTTACGTTTGCCGAGAGGCCACCGCTGTCTTCGGGCACCGAACTGGGTGGCGCAAAGGACTTACTTGTTATTTGTGGTGGGAGCTGCGGTAAATTTAAATGCATTGAAAAAGTACTCAAGAAAGCACAAACACAGGCTTATTGTGGATGCCGGTGTTGGAAAATCGGACAAGATGTGACTTTTGCGTAGTGCTGTCATCATTCGGGTTGATACTACAAGAGACAGTTGCGGGAGAATTAATAGCATGCGTAGGTCGGTAAAATATTGATTCCTTTACATTTCCTGGTGCACAGCTTGTTTTTTAATAGATTGATGCGTTCCTACTGGTCCTGTGTCTCTGAATTCGTCCTTACTCTGCTAGTCCGGAAATGATTTCGAGTAGCGATTTCCCGATTTTCTTCCGGATTTTCGGGACTTAATTTCCAGTCCCATCTTAAGGGTTGATGCCATAATCACAGAGAAAACAACTTGTGACAAATGTGATATACTCATTCAAGACAGGTCTAGTCCTATTTATTTTACTTCCTAAAGTATTTTTTTTATTGTCTGCCTTTATATCCTGCAGTTTAGATAAGAGTAGATATTTATGCGTGTATATAATTTGTGTGTGTGCGTGTGTGGAGGGGGGTAGTTTCTTGTATACATATGTAAGTTTAAGAAGAGTTATTACGGTCGGATATAAAGGCGGACTATAAAAATACTTTAGGAAGTAAAAAAAAATATAAATAGATCTGTCTTGAATGAGGATATCGCATTTGTCACAAGTTGTTTCTCTGTGAGCATGGCGTCAACCCTGAAGGTGGGATTGGAAATGGAGTCCCGAAAATCCGGAAGACAATCGGAAAATCGCTACTCGCAATCATTTCCAGACTAGTAGAGTAAGGAAATTCAGAGACACAGGACAGGTGAAACCCATCAATCGATTAAAAACAATCTGTCACGCAGGAAATGTAGGAATCAATATTTTACCACCTACGCGTGCTATCAAATTGTCCCGCAACCGGCAATTGTGGTGTCAACTCGAAGAGAATATTATCTCTGCTTTGGTTCTATAAATATATATATATATATATATATATATATATATATATATATATATATATATATATATATATATATATATGTATATATATATATATATATATATATATATATATGATATATATATATACACAAGTGTATAGATTCTATCTTTCTTTGGCTTTTGTTAGCTTCACAACTGGAAATTCTGTGCTGTAAGCTGACGCTCTGATGAAAAGTCAATAACATAACAAGCTTTGATTGCACGGCTAATAATTAAAATTATTCAAATGTTCAAAATAAACAAGTTGTACTGATGAAATTTACTCCGTTTTTAAGAGCACGAACACCGCTTCAAAATTACAAAAAAGCTCCGATAAACACCAGTCTCGCGTCTGTGAAAAAGATGATTGTCTACTTTTACTGGATGGCCAGTAGCCATAGAAATTTTCAGACTAATAACCGGCAGACACAAGCAAGTCAGCCCGGCTATGGTAGCACGAACATTGTCGGGTCTAATGAGGCACAACCATCATGCTGTTTCATGTGAAACCTCGAGTTTGGTCGAACGACACATTAACAGGTATTATTAAATGAACAGTGACGGAATGAGAGAAAGTGTGCCGAACTCGAAGGACAGATTTAGGCTGGTAAGGGAAACTTTGGCCACTGGCACCTGAAGAATGAGCGACCTGGTCTTCCTTAATAACCATGAACAAATCAAAGGATAAAGAATCTACACTGCATCGGCTGTCGCGCCGGATAAAATGGGTCGCCTGTCCTGCTGAGTCGAGCGGGCCGGATAAGCGAAATGAGGCTACTGTAGACACCCTCATCTACGATTCTACCTCTTTCGATTCTCTTATCTTCTATTCCATCTAACAATGACGCTCTTTTGGATGCACTGAGTATACAACTGAGCCCAATATCGGGTTGCTAAATATAGAAAATAGTTCAAGTAAACTATCATCCATTAAACCTAGGTTAGGCTTTAGCGTCAGTGCATATAATACGCGAACAAAAAAAAACAAATTGGGCAATAAGAAGCTCTTGCTCGTACGTTGGATAAATTAGCAATCGATGAATATTGCGTATCTGAAACCAGAACACAGGATACTACGAGCAATACAGAACTGTGTGCACCATCCTTATCTATGCGTTTTTGGCTTCTAACCATTGGCTCCACGGAGTTTTCCTAAGCCGAAAAATAGCGCGTCGGTTTTGTACTTAGTTCACGAGCTGAAACTTGCTTAACTGAATGGATCCGTGTAAACAGCCGACTTTGTGTGCAAGAAGATGTAATCAACGTTGCCTTTTCGTTGTATCTGCATATGCTCCTACCGATTGCAGCACAGACGAAAGCAAGGACGCCTTTTACTCCGAACTAAGCTCCTTACTAAGTAGAGCACGAAGTTCAGATATAGTCTCGGTTATGGGTGACATGGAAGCTCAAGTTGGGCGCTTAAGTAACGCAGAATTTCATTTAGGTGGAAGATAAACTTTAAGCTCGAGCGCAACGATAATGGTGAACGGCTTTTGGATAGCTGCGCTGAACATAGACTATATTTAAGTAGTACAAACTTCAGACGTAGTGTTAGACGTTGCGCCACATAGCGCCTGGAAAACGTTGAACTCAAACAGAATAGGTCACAATTAGTTAGCGATTGCGTGGTTGCATCCAGGTTCGTTGTTCATTTGAAAAAAATGATCTCAACTCGGACCACACACGGATCCATTGTAGATTTTCACTCAAATTTTCCGGAAAAGAAAGTAAGAATAAACCTCAAACCGATGTGGGCAAACTCGAAGAACCGTTCTTCCGATAAAATATATATAGATAGACTAAAGTCAAAGCTAATCGGTATTGATGGCGAAAATCCGAATTTAATTTTATCCAAGATAGGTTCCACTATACACGATGCAGGTGCAACTGTATGTGATATTGTAGGCTCCCGTAGAAATAACATTTTGGTTTCTGTAAAATCTATGGAGATACTCTAAACTAGGCGCCAAATTCGATCTCGAATCCTTTTGGACCAGAAATGCCGAAGAAGTAGAAGAAGCTTTTGTATCGGAAAATAGCTGCTGTTTATTCCAACTTAACCGCGCAACAGGTAAGAGAAAATTGAAAGTCAGCTAAATTATAAATGATAGTAACAACAATCTAATAACCGTATGCTTTTGAAGTTAATATTTTGCGATTGTGTCAGCATTCAGGTTCTCAATGCCGCCGTTTGCGTACGCCTTGGGTAATAGCTGTACACGGGCAGTTACACAAAGATCCGATTTTACAATTTTCCAATTTGTTTTGTCTTTGATCTGGTTGACTTGTTTTTACTTCAACTGGAAATGCGGTTCTATCACATCTTTGTTTATATAGATATATATATATATATATATATAAAGGTGTTACGATGTTATATTTAGATATATATGTATATAGATATAATGAATTATTTTAGTCATATGAGCAAATATTCTTATGCAATTATTTCCAATAGTTGATTAACTTCGCATTGTGCTTACGATTAGTTTTTTGAAAAACGTTAGTTGTCCAGACTATCTCTATCTTTCTCTCTTTAATCGTTCACCTAAGCGTCGCTATAACATTCACTCTCCATCCATCTACGTAACTTGCTGCTCCATATTTGAACTAATTTGTTGCTATGTGCGCAATACCTCACACACCATTGTATACATTAGAGTTCCCGGCTTTAAATAAAATACAGTATATGATAGTCAAGGTTTTAGTTTTAGCATTTTTAAATTTTGATTACCGTGACATAGTAGCAATACAGTTATAACAAATAACAAAAGGTTCGATACTGTCTCTCTCCCCTAAAATATTCTGCATACGAGATGAGATGATGTATAGGTGAGGTAATGATTGGTCTGCTAATTATAAAAAGTTATATATTGAGTTTAGTTACTGAGACAAATTCTATGATTAAAATAGTGTTGAGTCAAATATATATAAATAGAATGGTTTTGGAACGAGGTTACCACATTTGCTTAAATCTGCTATTGTGATCAGTGTTGTGTTGCCTGATGATGGTGCTGGAAAGTAGGCACCGAAACGTCGCCAGTAAACAAAGATGTGATAGAACCGCATTTCCAGTTGAAGTAAAAACAAGTCAACCCGATCAAAGACAAAACAAAATTGGAAATTGTGAAAAATCGGATCTTTGTGTAACTGCCCGTGTACAGCTATTACCCGCGTACGCAAAACGCGGCATTGGAATAACCTGAATTGCTTACACACCGCAAAACCATTTAAAAAAATTCTTTTTATTTTCCGTAGCCAACTGAACAGAGAAAAAGATGGCCAAGGAATGGGTACACTATAGGGTAATATTATTGCCGTTAGATTTATGTGAATGTTGAAAAGTAAAATTCTGAAATATAAAGTGATTTAAATCTGTTCAACGATTATGTTGATGATATATTTTTTCTTTGATAGCTGTGGGCATGTTGAAGAGCCCTTTAATGAACTGAATGAATACTATCCGATTATTAGATTTTTTATTGAAAACGACGAGGTAAGCAGTCTAGCTTTCCTTTATTCTTAGCTTAGCGGTACAAATAATGACACGTTTTACAGATCAGTTTTCCATATGAAAAAATGGACAGCGCAATATTTGAACTTTAAATGATACTGCCTATTTAAATGTGAAAGATGCTTTTGTTAAACATTAGGTAATAGGGAACAGCATAGTTATCTGCTTGACTTTTTGTAATCTTTGTTTGATTGTTAAATAATACTCTTGTGTAAAACGTTTATTAAAATCATTTCATAGAGAATTAAAAGTCCTCAGATATAATTAATCCCCATGTGAATGTTTGTCCTGTTAAAAAGAAAACGACGTGCATTCAACCAAAATTGATATGTAAAGAGGCAACGAAACGCATGAAGGATGGATTGCGTTTCGCGTTAGTAGTCGCTTATTTTGAAGCTTTTTTATGGATTACGTCCACAAACAAACTTACTTTAACTATTACAGTTAAATACTGTTTGTTGCGAAGAACTAATATATATGCAAGTAGGTATTGTTGTTCACTATTACAGGTTTACACATTCGTCTAGGAGATTGTACCGTCCTATTATTCCACATTCTTCTACCGAATATATAGTGGTTAAAGGGCGTAATACCGGCCCCTACTGATGAGTCGC